>WYDI02042539.1:0-15206 GCA_009867235.2 Psittacus erithacus
TGAGGACACCAGAACTGCACACAATACTCCAAGTGAGGTCTCACGAGAGCAGAGTAGAGGGGCAGGATCACCTTCTTCGACCTGCTGGTCACACTCCTTTTAATACAGCCCAGCACACGGCTGGTTTCTATGCTGTGAGCACACACTGAAGCTGATTCATGTGAAGTTTGTCATTGACCAATACCCCCAAGTCCTTCTCTGAAGGGCTCCTCTGGATCACTTCTCTGCCCAACCTGTAGCTGTGCCTGGGATTGGCCCAACCCAGGTGAAGGACCTTGCACTTTGTTGAATCTCATGAGGTTGGCATCGGCCACCTCACAAGCGTGTCAAGGTCCCTCTGGATGGCATTCCTTCCTCCAGCGTATCAACTGAACCACACAGCTTGGGGTCATCGGCAAATATTTATAAAAAATAATTGACTGGTTTGCTCCCTGGTTATCTTCTTTGTGACAGACCATCTTTTCAAGTGGTCTCTGAACATCCCAGCCTTGCACTAAATCCCATTTCATATACTTTCTAGTAACTACAGTCTCTCTCTGCTGAGCCATACTTCTACTGAGCCATACTTCTACCGGGCCATACTTCTACTAACTTTCTAGCTAGGATTTTTGATGACATAAGGTTTTTTTCTCTCAGGTAAAGGAAGAAACAAGCAAAAGCAGTTAGGCCCTTCTGCAACAGGCAGGTCACAATAAGAGGTGAAATTAAGAAGTTGTGAGTCTGCAATGTGCGAAGTGGTGCACCCAGAAGAAAAGGACTTACTTGTATCACTTGTCATCCTGCTGATCCACTTTCCTAGCAACTAAACCTTCCACATCCTAGATTAAACCTTCCCAACTGCTCCAACCCTACAATCTAGTCCGTCCAAGCTTCTAGACTTGGATGAGTCCTGTGAGTCTTAGGAAATTTTCTCTCACAGATCCTTCACCCTCAGTTCATAAATTCTTTGCCTGGGAATACTTCAGAGATAATCCAACGAGATTAGTATTTAATTCCTGTGGGGCTTCAGAGCAACCTAATAAATTTAATTGTGGGCTAAGTAAAACTCTACTCCTAGTTTTTCTCATGACTCATGTTTGATATGTTTGGAGACTGTCACTGACTACACCACTGTGCCAGCTGAAGATCAAGTGCAATTGGTCTTTTTCACTTCCATTTTTTCCCCTTATCTATTACTGCTCAGCTTCTCTCTTTTGTCTTCACTGACTCCCACTTCTCATAACCCATGAGAAATGTAGAAAACAGAGTCAGGTCAAACGTACTGCTTACCACCCTTCTCACTTTGCATGCCACCACCCTGACATATACAAAAGTGCCACTGGCTCAAGCGGGATCAGACCTACCTTGTAAAATGGCACTTCTCAGACAGAAGACTGCTGAGTATCAATTCCATCTGGTGGTCCAAATTAGAGTAATGAATTGAAATGAGAAGGGTTGCTCTTATGAGAAGATCACATTAGAAGTCATCTCCTTGGGAATGATTCCCTGTATTATTTTCAGTTTTAACACTTTTTTCTCTGGAAATGAAGAGACTCAGTGGTTGCAGCCTTTTCTTATCACTGAGAAGCCACCCAGACATTTCACTGTTGAGGCCAGCTAGAAATAGTCTACTTAAAACTCCAAGCAATCAGACATGTTTTTTGCTTCACATGTGCTTTCTTTCATGAGATAAAAGCAGCGTAAAAGAATGGATGCAAAACCAACCAGTAAGAATCTGTTTCCCTTCATTTACCCTTATTCTGAAATGATAATCTTTTGGGAAGCAAAACCATGAATTACTGTTTAAAGAGGTTCAGTCCAGGTCACCAGCATTTCTTGATGTTCTTCACCTTGTGATCACTTTAACAACAGTTAAAGTCCTGGCTGCAACACCAAAGCCTATGTTTTGCCGTTCTTTATAGCCCCACAGAGGACACCCACGTGGCCTTCCTCACAGGCCTCCCAAATGCATCCCTCTAGGTGACAAAACTACACGTGGCATCTGAAAGGCTTCTCACCTCAGGACTCTGTCCACCTCTCCATCCTTGCTTCTTCCACAGTGCTCCTACTTCCTCTCTGAAAAGTTCAACCATGTTCTGTGGAGATAGTGGAGAATGAGGAGGAGACCACAAGTGCTGTGCAAATGCCCACTGTGCAGTGTGAGTGAAACCTTACTTACAATGCATAGTTGCACAGTCCAGAAGGAGCTATATGAGAATGCTCTGGAGATTAGTTTGCCCTCTTAAGCTTCACAGAAGATTAATAAGATGCTCATTTGAAATACAGATATAGATAGAAAAGAAAAACAAACCCACAACCAAAACCAAAGCAAGGCAACAAAACTCCCAAACTATTAAAAACTCTGAATTTAAAGAACATTTTCCAAGTTTGTTTACGTGATGTTGTGAATGAACTCACACAATACTAGCAAACAAGGTGACAGCTTTATAGTCCCTAGAAACTCTGTTTTGCTCCAAATGATTATAGAACCATTTGCTATTCAGCCATTTCTCCCAGGAGTTGAGGGGAATTTGACCTGGCTTTTATACCTGGTTTCTGTTTGTGTTTTTTTTTGGCAGACAAAGACACAGTATATTGTGTTTTAATTCTGTACATCAGATAACTGTTTGATCAAGCATAAAGAGAGGGTTACTGCTTCACAGCCAAAGGAATGCCAGAGAAGAACTGAAAACTGAGAGCTGAAAACAGGCTATATTTCTTTAAAATAACCCAAGCCATTACTGCCCTGTACCAAAAAGCCTTTAGTGGTCTTACAGCTCAAATGCATCTTTGCTAACCTTAACTATACTTCTCACAAGCTCACATTAGCATACCTGAAAGCACTTTTTTCAGGATATGCTTTCAAACATTCAGCTGGACAACAGACGACAAGAGCTAAGGGCTGTCTCTGAAAAACACCCTCGCTTCTGTTCTTGTATTAAGTGGCGCCTCCAGTTTCTTTGCAAGCACAGTAAGGAGCCTGAGTATTTATGAGAGGTTTCAGCCAGTGGAGGGCAGCAGCAGCTGGGCCTTAAACACAGCAGCAGTTGCGGAAAAATCTTCGCAGTTTGCCGTTCTGCTTCAGGACGATGCTCTGGAATAATGACCACGGTGTACTCAAACTCAGCGTCTCTCCAAAATCCGCTATGTTGGTGTTCACTTTCAGGAAAAACTGCATAAAGAGCTACAGTGAAATCAATACCATCAACTAAAGTGATTAAAAACTTCAAAAGCAGCATGGCCACTGTTACAAAGCAATCAGGGCAAGGCTTAAGGAAAGTATTTCAAGAAGGCTCTCTCCTAACTTTTTCCTTCCTAGACTATGGCAGGCCAAGTACGCCAGTAAAGTAGGAATAAGCAACAATACTGCTTATGGCAATAAGCAATCCTGCAAACAGTTTAAAAGCTGTCCAAGCAAACAAAGTAAAAAAAGAATTCATACTTTGGCAAATAGGTTAGAAATAAAATATGGATATCCACAAATAAAATATAACCCATTTTATGGGATTAAAATGGATATAACCTATTTGGCAAATAGGTTTGAAATAAAATATGGATATCCACAAATAAAATATGAAGGACGGAAAATTCACCAAAACCTTCCCCATAGAGTAATGGGTTTAAACTTCAACAGGGTAGATATAAGGAAGAAGTTCTTTACTGTGAGGGTGGTGAGGCACTGGCACAGGCTGCTCAAAGAAGTGGTGAATGCTCCACCCCTGACAGTGTTCAAGTGTTGGATGGGGTTTTGAGCAACCTGGTCTAGGGTGAAGTGTCCCTGCCCATGGCAGGGGGTTGTAACCAGATGATCTTAAGATCCTTTCCAACTCAAACCGCTCCATGATTCCATGAAATTACCTGAAGATTTTCTTTCAGGTTGAAGAGTAAGGAATCCTCCCTGAGAGGCTGTAGACCAATTAATAACGCTTCTTTAAAGAAATATAAAAAAAAAGGCAAAAGTGTGGCAAAAATAAAAAAAAAGGAACTCCAAGCCTATATTGTGGAGAAGGTTGGAACATCACAACTGGGGTGCAACAGAAGACCTGTCTCAAACTGAAGTATTAGTTGATGAGATTTTAGTATGCTATAAGGAGAAGAGCAAACATAGCTTTTAACAAGGGCAATCAGGGTTCATCAGTGTGCTGGAACTCTCTGTATAGGCAAGGGTGATCTGATTCGCATAGTACTTCTGGATGTCTTCAAATGTTTACAAGGAAACCCCTTGAAGTGTCCCAAAGAAAAGATAAATAAAATAGTAGTTTTCTGTATTATTGTCCAGTTAAGAATAAGAAATAAAGAGGAGAAAAATATTGCTCACTTTCACAAGGAATGAAGATGACTATTTATGTCCTAGAAGGAACCTGGCTATAGCCTGTTGTGTTTTATTTGTTTGTGAATGCTCTTGAAAAGTGAGTACAGGAGAGGGTGAAAAATCTACTGACACTGAATTGCTTAGGACCATAAAACCAAAAGCAGACTGTGAAGAGTTGAGAAACAGTAAGACAATCAACCAGCAGATACTCTTTTATTTAAAAATGTAGAGATGCACATCAAGAAAAACAATCATACACATACAGACTGATCAGCTCTGAACTAGCAGTGACCAACTAGTTTAGACCAGCAAGATACTGGTCTAAACACACTTGTCTTACAGGGACA
Source organism: Psittacus erithacus (assembly GCA_009867235.2). Lineage (NCBI taxonomy): Eukaryota > Metazoa > Chordata > Aves > Psittaciformes > Psittacidae > Psittacus > Psittacus erithacus. The sequence goes on from WYDI02042539.1 coordinate 4,639, forward strand.
GTAAGGGACATTTCTGGTTAGCAATTCTAGCATACATGAATTCAGAAGATGGCAGGGCCAAAATAAACAAAAGCAGGGGATTTTTCAGTGTTGTTAAACTAAATTGTCAAACACACGATCACAGGATGTTGTACAAAAGCAAAACTTGTATTTACACAAGAGAATTCAGTAAACTGAAATTCCTTGGAGGATTAGTAGACAGGAATATGCAGATCTTTATATGGAAAGTCACTAATTAATAGATTGCCAAAAGCTGGGTGGTAGGACCAGACGCAGTATCAGTATATGACTGCCCTGTTCTTATTTTCTTCTTTCCATAGCTGCTTTTGGCCACTAAGTGAGAAAGCATACCAACAGTATATATAGAGGTACTATCTGCCCTTATATGCAGCCTGCTGTATACCAAAAGTACATTACCACTAATGAGTATGGACCAGTTGAGTGACAATGTAGCCCTGAATGAAGAATGTTGTCATCAGCTCAGATCAGAAAACAGCCCTGTGCAAGAGACTTTTGCTAACATTCAAATAAATCCTATCCAAGTTGATGATGGGGAATTTCCAAAGCAGTTTGCCACTCATTTTAGAGGGAGTGAGACTTGAAGCACACGAAAGCCTGAGTTTCAAAAACACATCACACATACAGGGGGCATTTTTGGTGATCTGCACATTTGAAAGCAAAGCCAACAGATCTGTCACAGAACCTGTGATAGCCTTTACTCACAGGCACCAGAGCAGCACGAAGTGTATTAGCATCTTGGTATCTTAAAGGACTTTACTCTTTTCTTCCATACTCTGCCTGCGTGCCTGCCTGACTATTCTTCGGTTGCTATTCCCAGAGGATGAAATGCTCTTACAGCAGAAACCACCTGTTTTTGCAGCCTATAGCCCTGAAGCTTTCTCTTGTGTGTAATCTCTTCTGGTCCTTCTTGCTATCTAGAACAGAAGTTCCTTGTCACATAGCTTTCAGCCTGGGGCAGCAGTTTGGAATTGGTAGCAAAGAAAAGTAAGCCATACTAGAAAACCAAGTCAGATGGGGCAGTGAAGAAGACAGGTCAGGCAATGTCCTTTAGGGTCCCAACACATTTAATGTGTCTGGGGAGCTGAAGTAATCACTTTTTTGGTGATATGCAAGAAACCAATTGTGCTGTATCAACCGGAGCTGTAGCTTTCCATCCCTATTCATCTTTGATTTGCCAAGTCAACCAGGAAAAGAATGATGAGATAGGCTAAAAAATTAAGTGGTTTTCTGAAGGTTATCCTCAGCTTTGAAAAGCTATTGTTAGTTTGGTTTTGCTAGCTTATTTTATTTCAAATCTGGGGCTTTGTATGTATGGTCCATTTTCTTGCTTTTCAAGAATCAGCAGAAATATTTCTCCCCCACAACACATTGTTATCACACCTAGCAAGGATGTAGAGAGAGCATCTTTTCCTCCTTGCAGAGAACTTGATGTCTGAGCTCAGCTGGGCAGCCAGGGTTCTCTATCTCTTGGTCCTCTTTCTAAAGAACAAAATTAAGGCACTACAGCAGGACAGGGCAAACATGAATACTGATTTGCTGCAATCCAGATTCTAATAGTATTAAAACACAAAGAGGATTCAAAGCAAATTTTACAAAAGGATTCCTTCCCTTAAAAAACCCCAAAAAACTAAAAAAAAAAACCAAAACCCCCCCAGATTTAGTAACTTTGTGGATCAAATGTTTCTCTGATGGAGGTGAAATTACCAGCTGATGACCAGGTTTTTTCAATCTGTCCATCCCATATAGATACGGGAACAGAAGAAAACAGGTATCAAATCATGAGTTCCTGAGTAAGCTCTCAACAGTTCCAGTGTGATGTAACACTAAGGGACTGATCCATCTGCTGGAAGACACTAGTGGTAACTGCTAATCCCCCCTTTGACTCACTATCTCAAAACAAAGCTTCTTTTAAAAAAACGTGGAGATAAAATGCAGAGTTATCCAAGTTTGGATGCTTGAAAAAAAAGTGTTCCTCAGAATGCTTATCTTTTCCTCTGGCATCTTCCTCACATAGACGGATCCCTCTGTAACAAGACATCAGAAAGGTCACATTGCTGGACATTGCCCTCCCTACACACACAGAGTGAAGATACCAATACAGCCCCATGTCTTGATCTGCCAAGCAGGGCACAGCAATGCCAAGGGGGTTGGTACAGATCAGTGTTGAAGGAGAAGCATAAAAATAGGATGTTCTGGAAGAGCCCAGGCTGCCTTTTCAACTAAAAGGGTTTATTACCTGAAAAGGCAGCCATGCAATAAGCAATCCAAGGTAATTCTAATCTACCCGAAGTATCTTATGCTTTCCTTTCCATCCAAACAAATCACCTTCAGAAGCAGACATAACCCTATGTTTTAAATTAAGATTTAGATCCAGTTCCAGATCTAGACATGTCTGATCAGCTGTGGCAGGCTAATCCCAGTCACGAGTGAGCCAGGACCCAGATATGAATTGAAGTAGTAACTTCTGCTCTTCCTTATGCACACAGAGCTTCAGCAACTTCTAGTGGTGAGAGACAGTTGCTTCCTTTTTTTTTTTTTGTGTTAGGCAACAGAACACTGTCTCCAGATCATAAAGATCCGGGATCTCAAAACTAATCAAGACCCTGAAGAACACAGCTAAGGTAACATCTGTATGAAAAGAAGAGCAGGATTTTCACTGTAGAGGAGCAGATAAAAAACCCCCAACCCAAACAAAAAAAGGCCCAACAAGAACAGAAATAGAAACTCACATGGATCACCAATCACAGATCCTTCATTCAAATTGATGCTGTGCTCAACTGCTGGCATAATGAAAAGATGTTAAAAAAAACCCCAACAAACCAACCAAAAAGCAAGCAAAAAACCTAAACCAGTAAAGCCAGTTCTCTGTAATGTATTGCTCTACAATTCAGTTGGTCTTTCTGCTTCCAAACTAGGTATGAGGTACCTGAAAGAAAGTGATCCAGAAGGCAGGCAGCCCTGCTAACTGGCACACTGCATGGTCTGCCTGGCACTGGCATACAGGAACTGGTGCCTCTTCAATTATGCTGTGTTTGCAGGGGAGAAGGAAGATGCAGCTCTGATGTCCTAAAGTGGTAAAATCATGAATGCTTGGCTTGCTGTTCATTGGCCACCTCCCCTGCAATGCACATTTCTTTGGAGATAACCCACATCTTAATTGTTGATGCCTTATGGATGATTTCTCTTGTTTTGAATTTAGATCAGTGCAGCCAGGCCTCCATATGTGGTATCAACACAAGCACATATTATTTGTATCACCAGAATATCTGGATTCATTCATTGTGAAACATGGGACTATTTTATTAGGCATTACTGTTTAATACAACAGGAAAAAATACCTATCTTTGCCATGTTTTTCTCAGACAAGAATCACAGGCCTCATGCATATCTTTATTGAGTTACTGAGGCAAAACTTACTGTTTGATGCTCCCTCAGTGTAAAGAAATTTCTGATTAGAAAAGTCCAACAATCACAAGCCCCCTCTGCAGCATTCTCATGCTTAAGTTCTTTAGAATGTGCCTAAAATAGGTTTGTCACATAGTGTAATAAAGACAGAAATGTGACTATTTACAAGCTAAATAAAAATAGATGAAATTTCTTACATGTTCTCTTCTGCAGGTGTTGCTCAGTGGAGATGATGCTGGGCTCATCTACAGAAAAAGAGAAATCAGTACCCTATGGAAATAGATGTCTCGCATCCTTTTCAGCAAAACTCTTTGTATATTGCCATAGCAGCGTAGTGTAGGGCTGGCTGTGCTATGCAGAAGCAGCAGAAATAGCAAGCTAGCTGAATTTCCTGTGTTCCCTCACAGCAGTATCTGTGTACCTGGCAGCAGAGTACTTGGTAACAAAGGTTTTCATGCAAAGCTAGCTGTTTATTACATATGTGAAACTTACATTTTTGCCTACAGGTACTTATTCCTTTTGCTTATGTTTTATATACATAACTTGTAACTGCTGCAGGCTTGAAGAATTTATGACAAGAGTAAAAATTAGTAAAATACTGGCAATACAGACAAAAATGAACTATGTGCCAGATGAGAAGAGTATCCAGATACTGCTACACAGGCATTTGGGGTTCTGCTTACATTTATTTCATTTCTATGGTATATTTACAGCTTGGGGAAGGAAATAGATAAGAACTTAGCTATTTCTCTTATTTCCCATATAACAGAGCACATTAAAAATAATTAGTTTCTCTCTGAGACCTCCAAGAAATTTTCTGACTAAAGTAGGAGAGCAGACAAACTTTTAAATATTTTTATGATGATGAAAAAGGCCAAAACCAATAAAAGCCCTGAGTCCTTCTGCCTCTCATTATACTTCACAAAGGAACAGGCTAAGGAGCCAAATCCAGGCAACAATCATAAATTTTTTCTTCTCTGCAGGTTATTACACACTGTAGGAATCCGAAATATGTGTGAGGAGGGTAACTCTGAGGCTGTTGCCTGAAAACAGTTGCAGGCAGAAGGGTAAAAGAAATAGAGTTTCCTGGGCATACCAGTCACGTAGTCTTCCTCTGTCATAGAGTCATATTCAGCTACTAAAAGGAAAAAAATAAAAAAAGGCATATTTTAAAAGGCAAGGATTTCTAAAGACTTTAGAAGAAACCTCAGTCCACAAGAAACACATTGAGATTTAATTTTCATTCTGTGGAAGCAGCACTTAAGCCAGACGTAGAAGAGAAAGAGAAAGACAACAGTATTCTGATCCACCTACCTGTTCTCCAGTCCCTCCTGAAATCCATCCTACCAAAGAAAGAGTATTAAATATTTTACTTGTTAACAAGCAGACTGAAAAGTAATACTGGCAGCAGGAGCTAAAACTCTCAGAGTTTCTCAACACATTTGGCCCAGTGCACAAATGTTGCATGACAAGATAGGGAAGATGTGCTCCAGCCAGTCTCCTCCAGGCATACATCCCACTGGAAGGCATTTGCTTCCCACAGCATGCAGAAGAAGCTGTGAGCACACTGGGCAACTGTAAATGTTTTTGGAGATCCAGGGCATGAAAAGTTTTGGATTTGTCAAGGGCCAGATGAGCAAGATTGTGCTGACTGCACAAAACCACAAATGAACATGACTTCTGCAAAGCTGAAGAGCAACCACTGAAGCATCAAGGCAATGGAAGAGCTGAATTCAGAGCTATTTTTGTTGGCATGGCAATTTGCCAAGTCTGACCTATTCCATATGGAATATTGTGTCTTCTGAAGTGGCTTTTTTTATTAAGATTATTGAAAATCTCAAGAAGATAACCAGTGGCTGACAATGCTGCAGTAAGGGCCCCGTAGGCACTGAGGGAGGTCACAGTTGACATAGCAGACAGAGTGTATCTCAAGACTGGCAGGATACTGGCAGTATTATTAAAGAAGTAAGATTTAACAGGAATAAGGCCTTCAAACTAAGCTCTGAAGAGCATTAACTGGTGACTTGGGTTGAGGTTGTCTTTCCCACAGTTTTCTGGTATGAAAACACAGCTTGGGATGCTTAAACAAAATCTACGCATCTTCAACAGTCTGGATCTTGAATCTGTCTGTGGCTGCTGCAACCTCCCATAGAGCCTTTCATGCAGGAATCACAAGGATATGTACCACAGTAACAGGAGTTAGGTACTTTAAAAGCACCATGACTAACTTACTGTATTCACTCCTCCTGCCTCTGCTTCTGCTGGTGGTCACTTCATCTGCAGCAATGAATACAAAAAAGTATATTTAGGCCAGTCATGCTCTACTAGATGCTCTCCCAAAACCCTTACATACATATGGCCAGCTGCTGTGGCTTATGTGCCAAAAGAACAAGGTCAAAATACCTGGGCTACTGGGAAGATACGACATCTAAGAGATGCTCTGCTGCATCACTTGTATTGCAGCAGCAATGCCAGTTTGGGCAAGCTGTTACCTCTGCATTAAGCTTTGGCTCCTTCTTATAATGCTCCAGAAAATACTCAGGTTTCAGTTGTGATGACTGAATTATCTGAGGCAGAGAACTGATCCAAATGGGGGGAAATGCGAAAAGGAAAGCTGGGGTTGCAGCTGATGCTCCAATAACTGACAGGTTTAAAGAATCAGTCACAGACCATGGCTAACAGGTAGCTCCTTTCTGAAAACAGAAGGGTCTTGTGCAGCATAGCAAAAGACAAAATATAACACAAAAGAAATATTTAAGTTACAAGATGTTCACTGAGCTCATCTCCACTTGGGTCAAAACTGGGTTCAGCTAGACAATAAGAAAACATTACAAACACTACATATTGCCAGGAATAACTGTTGATTATTGCTATTCTTTTAAGTATGATACCCATCTGCTAAAGAGGCATTTCAGAGTAACATGCCATCTCAGGCTGACCTGAAATCACACCAAAAGCCAGAAAGGAACAACTGTTGCGGGGTGGAACTAAATCGTGTCAGCACAGCAACATAAAGTATTAAAAAACACCCCTAAAACTGCCCTAGGACATACTGAAATGTATGAAGAAAGCTGCAGAGGGAGCCTTAGGCTGAGCTAGCAGGGGGGCTCAAGGGCAAGAGTGCAAAGCCCTGGTAGAGCCCTGCAGAAACAAAATTAAAATAGAAATGATGACTTATTTTAGGATCACTGTACTCAGTGATGCATATACTCTTCACTCTTTAATAATACACTTTAAAAATGAACTCACATGCTTTAAGGCAATTACAATTTACTCCTTAGACCATGAGCAAACAGAAGAATGCGCTTACACTTTTTGATAAAAATTCAGTTTGCTTGACTTGTAGCAATTTATCAGGCAGAGGTAACAGATACCAAGGCTAAGAAGAGTTTTGTAGGAAAGAAGGATGACACTAATCCATCTGTTGCCTTTCCAGCTGAGTCTCCATAATGAAAAGTGATATTTAGGAAAGCTAAGTAAAGCAGACAAATTAGTGACATTCCTTCTAGTCTTCTGCACTTGCCAGTGCTAGTTGAAGAACAAAGTATGAAAAAGACCCAGGCTTCACAAAAGAAAGACTTCTCCCTATTTTCCTAAAGATTATTTTTAAATGCTTGCAAGCATTTTTGTATATATTCTTATTTTTTCCTGACAATTTCTCTAATGTAGTCACTGACAATGAACATAATAGAGACACAGCTAAAGGAAGCTTCTTTTTCTTTTCCTGTGTAGATGTAAAGACTTATTCATTTAGAGATGTATTTGTTTAACATCACTAACACTGGGATATTTTAGATGCATTAGCATGCTTCCACGGGATCCCATGTTTCTAAGAAATAATGTATTTTATGTGAAAACTCACCAAATATCTTTGTTATTCCTTCCTCAGTAAAAGACTGGGTGAAACCTGGTGAAACAAAGAAAAAGACTCAAAACTAGTTGGAAACATTTTAGAAAAAACAGTTATTAAATTTATCTTAATTACATATATCATATGTTTCATCCTGTTTTCATGTGTGGCAAGCACAAATAAAATGAACAAAGGAAAGTTTTGCTTATGAACATATTTATAAGGAGTTAATTTCTAGTCAAGAAACTCCTTGGATGGGTCTAGGCATGGAGAACGGGGGTTGCTGCACAATTCAGATTTCTGTGCATCTGTGCTCCTCGTCTGGATGTCCACCAGTTCTGTAGCTTGTTACATGGAAAAAGACACTCACCAGTCGTTTCTGTAGTTGTGCCTTCCAGGTAAGAAGCTGTCGCACCTGAGGACAGTAATTACGAGAAATAAATATCTCCTGTACACTTGAAAGATACGGAAGTTTTAATCTCCACAGCAAACAGCACGTAGCTGAGTAACCCAGCACTTTCCACAGTCTTGAAAGACCTTCAGCTGTGGGTCCCTAAGAGTTATTTTGATCTCTAGCACTCACAGGTCTCACACAGTGATGAGACCATCTGAATTTTCATCACTGCTTCCCAAGAGCATCTTGGGTCTTTGCACTGGCCTTGTGTTATCATAGAATGGTTTGGGTGGAAAGGGACCTTCACAGGTCATCTAGTCCAACCCCCCTGCAATGAACAGGGTCATCTTCAACTAGATGAAGTTGCCCAGAACCACATCCAGCCTGGCACATGCACTAGGAAAAGCTGCTGTGCAGCTTTTATCTTAGAAAGAGAACGGGAATTCAGCCATTGCAAGATTTACCTCAGCTGAAGGGGAGAGGGAGCACAGCACACAACCACCAGATGCAAGCAAATCCGTGAAGATGGGGATGCCAGGGAAGGGCCCCTAGCAAAAACATGGCCCTAAGGCCATGTTTTAGAGATGTATTCGTTTAATATCACTAACACTGGAATATTTTAAAGGCATTAGCGTGCATCCATGGGATCCCGTGTTTCTAGGAAATAATGTGATTTAGGTAGAAACTCATCAAGTACCTTAGTTATATCTTCCTCAGTAAAAAACTGGGTGAAATACAAATTCCACACACACTCGGCTACCATTGTTTGGGGAAAGCTGCTCTACCCAAACAAACCCCACCATCCTGGATGTCCTGTGCACCCTCGCCTCGCTGCCAGCACACACACACCGAGGAGGCATTCACCCAAATGGCGGGGTGCCCCTTGGACGTGCCGTCCGGGATCCCGCGGCACGGTCGCGCCACGTCAGCCCACCCCGGTCCCCGATTACCTGGTGCCATAGTGGGGAAGGCCAGCCCTGGGGCCAGCCAGGCCAGGAGGAGCAGCGCTACCCTCTCCATGGCCCGCTGCGAGAGCCTAGTGGGGGAGCTCGGCGCCGCCGCTACTTGAGGAGCAGCGGGGCAGGAAGGGGGGTGCGGCAGAGGGGGTGCAGGCCCGGGGCCATCCAGAAACGCATTCCCGCATTTCACAGGCAGCTGAAATTCCCGTTAGGCTGCTCCCTGGTTGCAGAGGCTTAGCCCTGGGGCAGCGATCCCCCTCCTCCAGCTGAAACCGCCTTGCCGGGCTGGTGCTGCCGGAGAGGGCTGCTCCCACCTTAGCCTCGGGTTTGGTATTTGCAATTTCTGCGGCCAGGCCCGAAGAAGCCTAAAAGCACGGATAAGGTTGTTTTGTGGTTTTGTTTTTTCTTTTTTGCATGCTGTAAGCTCATCTAACAGGATTTAATACGTTGCTTTATAACCCCAGTTTGGGAGGGTGTGTGGAGTTTTCTGGATGGGTCTTTACTTTTAATAATTCTTTTGCATGTGGCCTGAAATAAGACTAGCTTATTTATTATTTCCTAGAGGAAAAAAAAAAAAAAAAGCAGCCGGCCATAATTACACCACAATTCCAGGCTTCCTCCCCATTTCTTGTAAAGAGCCTGTCTAGATCACCCTGATTTGATCCTGCTGCCTTTATGTTTATGAGCAGCCCCATTGAATTCCAGAGTATTGCTCTTAGATATTCTGTGACTGTCTTCTCAAACTGTGCACATCTCAGGAGTCACCTGCTGTAGTGTGACTAGACTGCCTATTAGATATCCAGGAACAGGTGAGTACCTTCAGAGAACTACCTTCTAATTCCCCTCATCAGGAAGCAGTTGTCTTTCTGCCTTGAGGAAAGCAACTGCTGGAATTCAAGTGACTTACTTTAATTAACAATAGGAGACACTAGAGGTGATTGAAACATCTTAATTAAAGGCTGCATATTCTTTAGAATACTCTTTTTCCTGGTCTAGACAAGGTGAGGTGATAGCTGTGTGGTCATTAATACCAGACTTGTGTCCTAAAGGGTTAAAAAGCAGCACTGAGTTATGCACAAGGTCATATTTCTGATGAATCAATGTGGGACAGCAATTAAGCCACTGATTTTTTACAGCTGTGGAAGGTCAGATAATGACTGATCTGGCGTGAAGACTGGTGGTACAAAGTTGAGCCTTCAATATTTGTAAGAGGCTTCAAACAAGCACAAAGTAAGGGTATTTTGACATGACATTAGAAGATCTCAGGGCAGATTTACCGTGATGCCAAAGCCTGGTCTTGATTTCTTTGCTCATCAAAAAGTGTCTCCTCTTCCTGTTCAGGACTCCTGTACTCTTCATAATACAAGGCCCATCTGCTCAACTCTTAGGAAAAGAAACAACCCCCCAATACCAGGTGCTGGATTAACCACAAAGAAATTCTGAAGCATTTTAATGGAAATCCCAGATACGGAGGCACTAGTAAACAACAGTATCTGCAGAAGAATATGGTTTCAAACTGGAATCTGATAGACCCTGTAAAAACTCTATTATGGAGTACCACAGAGTGCTTATCCCAGCCTGTGTAAGAGGGACATGGGCTTCAACCAGTGTGCATGCAAAGAATTAAAAAGTGACCAATCTGGTGTTTCTACATAAGACTCTGAGCAGACATGGTCTCCTTGGTGCCCAGCTTTTCTGTTACACAGAATCAAAGAATCATAGAATAGTTAGGGTTTGAAAGGACCTTAAGATCATCTAGTTCCAATCCCTCCCGCCATGGGCAGGGACATCTCCCACTAAATCATGTCACCCAAGGCTCTGTCCAACCTGGCCTTGAACACTGCCAGGGATGGAGCATTCATAACTTCCCTGGGCAACCCATTCCAGTGCCTCACCATCCTTACAGTAAAGAACTTCCTCCTTATATCCAATCTAAACT
>WYDI02042541.1:0-12904 GCA_009867235.2 Psittacus erithacus
CCCTGGTGGTGTTCAAGGCCAGGCTGGACAGAGCCTTGGGTGGCATGGTTTAGTGGGAGGTGTTCCTGCCCATGGCAGAGGGTGTTGGAACTGGGTAATCTTAAGGTCCTTTCCAACCCTCCTATTCTATGATTCTAATTCTATGACATTGCAGTTACCACAGGGATTTGCAGTGAAGGTTCAAAATCAAGGAAAGACAGAACTGTGCAGCAGATGGAACTGTACATCTACAAGCTACCCATATATAATCTCCATGGCTCAGCCACTGTGCCCCTTACTCAGCAACATCCTGATGTGAAGTCCCTCTATGGCAAACATTGAATTTCATTCCCCATGGGCAGGGAATCACAGCTACAGACACCTCCATTGCGCTAGATTTAAGGGTTGATGTAGCACACAAATAAACTACCATTCAGCATGAGGCTTGGTGGCTCTCATGTGCTTGGGGACTGTGCAGACCTGCAGCACCTATCATGGTATTAGGCACAAATTGAATGAACTGTCCTTCAAGACAGCCTCAAGCCTGCACCTTCGGTATTGTTGGGACATACAAAGCGATGGCTGCGGCTTTGATCCACTCTGCTACCTGTAAAGAGTGCTCTTTTGTGGGCATTCTTGTATCTGCTTGAGACGAGGCCAGAACAAACAGAAAGCACCTTAAAGGAGCTTACTAAATAAGTCTAGGATTGTGTGAACAGCATATTTGAGGGGTCAAATTTAATTCCTTCCTTCCTTTTGTATTCAGATTAGAGGCCAAGGTAGATTTGTGGAAGCCAGGACTCCTCAGCTAATGCTGCTTTTGCACTTAACCTGCAATTTACCTGTCAGTAACAAATACATTAAAGGCCAGCTAAGCTCTCCAAACTTCCAAACAATTTGCCACACCATCAAATGGGCTCTTTAGCATCCAAGAGCACAACAGCCCACTCATGTCTAAGAAAAACATCTGCTGCCTAGAGAAATCCCCCTCAAGAATGCATCTGGTAAAATAAATGTGCATATTTAAAGGAATGGCATGTTTAAAGTCAATCAAACACCTCAGTAATAATAATAAAAAGCCTTCCAAAGAGCTTCCTTGCCAGTGATGTATTGGCTTGGTTAAAAAGGGCTGTGTTTTCAGAGTCTCCTGAATTCCCCAACTCAAGTGCTGGGTGGAGGTTTATTAAGTGACCTGTCTGGATGTATATCAACCTTGTCCCTAGTGGGGGTCCTATGTTAAATTCCATCATTAAAACCTATTACCGAGCTATCAAAACCTGCTGTAATTCCATCTAATGACCTCATTTCCCTAAGCATAACTCAACGCAAGGTTTGCTGATGCGGTGTTACCTCTTGGTGGGCCACAGCCTCTTAGCAGAGCAGGGGGTGGAGGGGGAAGAGAGGGAGAAATCAATGTCTGCGGAGATGACAAGGCACACAGCCAGTGACTGGGGACCAAGAAACTATCCAATATCCCATTTCCTATCCAGTCTATTAGCAGCTGAAGTCAGCCAGGGCTCTGGGTTTGATTGAAGGCTGAGCTGAGACCAGATAGAGGAGGAGAAGCCAGGCAATATGGCCACCAGACGAGCCTCCTTTCCATCCTGCTGAAATCATTCCTAAAAGTCGGTGTATATAAAAATGGATTATTGCATTAAAAGTTCAAAATGTTCTTTTTATTTTACTTTATTTTTTTTCCTTGCCTCGCTCTGGTTAAGGGGTGGACACAAGGAAAAAGGAAAAAAACCACCCCTTTCCCTTCATTCCCCCCCCCTCAATCCCCCTTCCACACACACCTCTACTTGCCATGAAATCATTTCGTAAATACAAAAAAGGCCCCTCAGGCTATTGGTGCCCAGACACTCATTTTTAGAGTGGATAATTGACTCCTTTCAGTTGATAATTCATAGCTTGCATATGCCAGCTAATACATCAGTGCCCAGAGACTCAGCGAGAGCCCCAAGCACAAACGGGAAAGGGGGAAAGGAAAAGGGAGAAAAAAAAGAGGAAAAAAAATATTTCGGATGATAGATGAGTGCATTACGGCTTTATGAATGAATTATGCCCTACAAATACCTTGAGCAGGAGAGACTGTCGGCCTGTATCTATACTAATCTGGGAGGAATTATGACGATTTTCACATTAAAAAGGGAAAAGGGAAAGAATTAATTGAGCAATTGGGCCATTAAAAATGTATGTCGGCGTGTTCTGTATGTCCATTTTCCAATTTATCATACGCTAGGAATCTTCCTCCCTGGGTGACTGCCATTTTTCTTCTCTTTCTTCTGTTTGATCCTTTATTTTATTTATTGTAGGTTTCTGTCATGCAAAAAACCAGATCAGGATCGTTTTGACAAGACAAAGTCTGGGGCTTTTTTTGCAGGTAGGTGCTGTCTTTATGCATGTGCTCCCTGTCAAAATGTGGGGGACCCGAATTAATTTCTTCTCTGCATCCTGCAGCTCCTACATTCAGTTATTCTGACTTAATAAAAACAGATTGCTTTCCCCTGTTTGTAGATTCTTATTCCTTCTCCATTGGAGAAGGTTTGAGATGAAGATGCTATAGGAGGGCACATGTAATGGGGGCTTTCTTTTACAAAGTTAAAGGCTGCTAATGCCTGCTCATCTAAAAGCACTAAGGGTAAGTGCCAGCACATCCAAACAGCTGCTCTGCACACATGTGAAACACCACACACGACTGCTTGAAAAATTCACCAGCACAGGCAGTACACAACCTGGCTCCGGCATTTAGCTTGGGTCATAACCATTGGTGGCCAAAAACGTACTCGGAATGGTTACAGCGTTGATACGCCGCATATGTACCCTGTAGAATGTGTTAATTATTTTTAGATCTGAAGAATAATTTAGTGAATTAAAAGAGTTTGCCAATGGGGAAATATTTTTAGAATAGGAGCAATCTGAGGGGCTTTTTCCAACTCTATCATCAGTAGGTTTGTTTAAACATTTCGAATAGCTACAAAATATGTTTCCTGCTTCCATATACCTAATATATTATATTTGCTTCAAGTTGCTTAAAATTTTAGCACACTTAAAAAGCAGATCTTAGAGTCTAGCAATAAAAATGTCAGTACTTCAATCAATGTAAAAAAGAAACCCCATTTAAGATCAGCCAGCACATTTGAAGCAGTCTCTGACCAGCACATGTTGTTTAACCTGTGTCTTCGATTTTCTAATCCAGGAATTATGCTTCACCTGCACTTCCCCTAATACAATTAGCGTGGTGTGTTTGCTGAAACATAATGCCTTTACAGAATAATGTTTTATGCTGCAAAGCATATCTAATCTCTTCACGCAAGCCACTCTACGGCAAATCATTTTATAATATGCAGGAATTTTTTGACGTTGTTTATGTTCTTGTGTTTATGAGAGCTTTAATTGATTGTAAGCTGCTCTTTAAGTACTTAAAGATGGGGTTTAAATCCTATTAATTTTTCCTGCCTTTTTTTCTTTCCCAGACATGTTAAATATTCGTTAGCGCCTTCACTAAAACGCGAGAGTGCTAAAGGAGGATTTCAGCAATTTATTGCATTTGTAATCAGGACCTTTATGGAGGATATGTAGGTTTGTTGCCTTATTTGAGGTGCAGCAAGCCCCTAAATTCCTCTTCATCACTGTGTACATGGGAATGGGAATTTTGCTGTGGGTTTGATTGAGTTATTCTGTGCTCTTGTACACAACTAAGAGGTAAGCACATCGCAGTGCAAATGTCATCCTCCTGGATATCAGTGCTTTTTCAGCAGCTACTTTGCCGTACAGAAGCTTTGGGGAGATCTTTGACAACCCCTGTGAGGAGGCTGATACATATAAAAGGGATGTGAAACAGATTTCTGCTCCTGCAAATCTTTCTGGACTTTGAAGGATTCCTGTGTTCTCCAAGACTTTGCAAATTTTATGCAGGGGTAAAAAGCAGGGACACAGACTGAGCAGGGGTCCTGTGCTCAGAATGTGTCACCATGGCTGAATGTGGGATTCGGGGTCTTACATTACATGGATGCAACTTGGAGGGGACCACCTGAGAGACTGCTGGAAGAGGCGGGACGCCCTTTTTACCTCTCTGTTCACACCAGCATCCTCAGTCTAGCCTGGAAAGCTGCACAGAGATGAAGCTGAGTCAAATTCCCCCTTGCTGCAGGTGATGGCCAAAGGCAGAATGCTCTGTGCAGATATCCAGAAGGACCTGGTAGTTTTGTGCCAGGTCATGTACAGGATCCAAGGTCCTCCTGGGGCAATGGGTTACAGCATGGGGTCATCAGTGACTCAGAGGCCCGTTGCCCCTCTGCTCATTGCCTGTCTTTTCTTGCTCTGAACATTCCTGTTCTGCAGCACAGGAAGAATTTCACTGTGGTTTTTTCCCTAATGGAGGAGAAAATACCCAATAATATTCACTTCTTATTTCTGAGGATCTTCATTCTCTAAAAAGTATACATCACAAATGGATCACACAGTGGGACATCTCAATGTAGAGTTCGGATCCCTCTTGCAACACAGCATCCTTTGCCAACCACCTTAGCTGCTCTTACCTCCATCCCCTAGCTACATGATGCAGGCACACACTGCCTTCACCGAATAACCCCTCTTCACAGAGTAACCGTCTTCTGGGGATGCCTACTTGCACTGGCTTTGTGGTGTGAAATAGCCTGGCATGGCCTTCCACACCATGTTGACTGAACATAGTTCATCCAAAAACCAGCACATCAGTCTTTCTGATTACACATGCCTCCTTCTGGAAACACACATCTCGGTAAAGGATTAATGACAGCTAGAATCCCATTAAGAGAGAAACACAAGTTCCCCAGCTTACTTAATATCAGGTTTCTTGCACCTGGGTCACTGAAGTAGGATGTAACCCACAGAATATAAAATGTCCTGTTGTTGCCTTTGCCACTGATATGCACAGAGAGGTGTTGTAAAGAACAGACATTTATAATCCAGCCTCCCTTAGACATGGTAAGGCATGCACAGACCTGAGGGTTGTACATAACCTTTGCAGCAAGGTTGCTGTATGTTCTCCTTAAGACTTAGCAGCTCCAGTTTCGGATAGATATGCAGAAATGCGGGGTTTTTTTCTTCATCTATCCCACAAAAAAGAATGAATGCTCCCCTGAACAACTCCTCTGTGAACCCTGTGCGCACAGGACCTCAGCTGCTTGAAACACTGGAGATATTAACACTACAAAAGGTACAAACGTGCATATGCATGCAAGTGGCAGGGTCTGTGTGGTTTTCATGCCCAATCCCGAGCTATGTGAAACCAAAAGAAAGTCTCCAGCGCGGTCTCTCGTCAATGGTGGCCACAAACATAGAAGTCAAAGTGTGTTGAAGGCCATTTGTCTACTAAAGTTTGGCCAGTTTGCTGATTTTTGTATATTATATACAAGGAAAACCCTGACCAGTTCCATCTACAGCTTATCCCAAGTGCAATACAAACCAGCGGTTTCCAGCATCTTTCTTCTTCTGCTGGCACCCAAGAAGAGCTGCCTAAAAGCAGGCTATTGTTTATCCACAAAGAAGCCATTCCAGTGGCTTTTTTCCCCATAGCTTTGCAGGGGAATTCGGGTGCCTCTAACCTCAAATCTACCTCAGATCAGACCAGACACTGCTGAAATGGAGCCAGAGCAAGGAACAAGGGAATAGCCTTGAGAACCAGAGACTTTTCCCTGTCCTGCTTCCTGAAAGACTTTGCATGGGACAAATTCACCTTCAGAGCACCTCAGTTCAGTAGCAGATGATTTTATGCCTTTTGCCTGATGTATTTATCATTTTATAGTTACACCAAGCAAGAAAAAGGCTTGATAAATATGGGGAAATAAACCAATATGTTATCGGAATAGTAGTGTTTGCTTTTTTCCCTTTGAAATTGAAGAGTTTGATAACAGACTAAAAAAATAAAAAAAGGAAGTTACATTTTTGTTGCCTTTTTTTTGTATTTAAATCCAGATTTTTTTGCTTAAAAAATAGATCTTCAAGTGTCCCTTTTTAAAGAGTATCTGTAAGCAGTTCAAACTCTTGTCCCCCAGAAATGCAGGATAGATTCTTTTGGCTTACATTGTAAGAAACTCATGAAGACCACTGCACTACCTGTGGAAAAAGGGAAAGTAAGTGAAAGGTAGGATTTCTGGAGAGGCACTTGAAATGGGAACAGGTTCTTGCTGGAGGCAACAGCTACACCCTGACTCCAGTAAATCTGGGTCTTGCTGTTTCTGTACCTGAGATGGCTGCTTACACCCGTATGATCCATCCAGCAGCTCAGCAGGATATAAGAATCAATTACACATGAGTTTTTGTCAAACCTCTATCACCAGCAGTGCCTCCCATTGCATTTCCACAATGGTGCCACTGGGACAGAGCAGCAGCTTCAATGGCCGTGTAATGCTGCGATGTTAAGAAGACTCCTGCACGCAGCTGTAAAGAAAATGGGTCAGGGATGTGGCACCTCCCCAAAGCCAAGCCACAGCTAAAAACCACTGGAAAAGCATCCACATCCAATGACATTTCTATACTGAGCTTTATACCAGGTCCTTTCTGGGGTGAGAAGTATTTCAAGTGAAGGATTTGTTATTATTAATGATAATAAAATTGGCCATGCCCTTTTTCCACCTGCCTTGCCCCAGATCTCTCTGTTTGCTTACCTGCTACTTCAAGGATCCTACACTCAAACTGTGCTGATAAATCAGGGATGGGACATTTCTTACTGAAGAAGACGGGAAAAGCCGCTTCCAGTGTGAGGAATTTCTTCCAGATGCTCAGCATCTGTGTTTAAATTAAGAGGCTTAAAGCTCTCCTGAACTTTTCCAGGTTCTTAATTTTAGTTTAACTTCAGGAGTGGAGTTTTAGGCTCAGAATATCATATCTGGAGTGCCATCTATCGCGTCTTCCAGGGACTGCTCTGAAGTTACGTTGGAGCTTGAAGGAGCACAGCTCTCAGGAGCTTTTTGCCTGAAATCTTGGATGTGGGTGTTCGTGTGTGGCTGAGGATGAGCAAAACTCAGGTGTACCCTCAGGAACACTGAAAATAGTGTAAATGGAGGGTGGTTTTGCCCAAGGAGATGAGGTCATGTTGTGGGATAACCCCTGCTCAGCACCATGGAGGCACTTGCTCACTTTACAGCTGGGTGAGTGGGGGAGAAAATCAGGTGACGAGTGAGAAAACTCATGGGTTGAGATAAAGACAGTTTAAGAGCAAAAGCTGTGCACAAGAAGAGCAGAATAAGGAAATAATTCACTATTTTTCATAGACAGGAAGGTGTTCAGCCCTCTCCAGGAGTGCAGGGAAGACAATTGCCGTAACTCAGAACATCTTCATTTTCCTCCTTCTTTCTCCTGCTTTTATTGCTAAGCTCAACATCATATGGTCTGGGATACCTTTTGGGTCAGCTGGGGACAGCTGTGATCACTTCCAGCTTCTTGCGCAGCTCCAGTCCCCCCGCTGGTGGGGCAGGTTGAGAAGCAGAAGGGCCTTGACACTGAAAAAACCTAATAGTTATATTAAAAAAGTCTTTCCAAGGCAAAAGAACAGATTGAGTTGCCTTTCAGCCTCATTTCATGATGATTGAAGTTTTTATATTACTCCTGTCCTTTGCTAATGTCTCCGTGCAGAGCAGTCCCTCTCAAATCCCCAGTGACCAGTTGGCCTTTCTTGCTGGAGAAATGAGCTGATGGCCAATGGAGGAGGCCAGGGGTCCACCAGCACTTTCACATCTGCTGCTCATGGCCACCTCCTCAATTGGTGTCCAGAGCACCAGCACAGCAGGAGCAAGGATGATCGTCACGGTCAGTGCCTGACACAGGGACCAGGTGTGGGACACCTCGGTGGGGCCCTTTGGCTCTCAACTTTTAACCTGCAGAGCTCAAGCTTGTCATTTGGGCCAGGTATTTTGGCAGCTGAGTCTCTGTGAGGCGCAGCCCTGAGGAATGCTCTCTGGGGCAGCGACTCGCCCTAGCGAGTTGCGCTGGTGTGCAGCACAACCACACCGCGAGAAACAGCCGTTAAACATGGAGATGGTCGGGATCTACCGTCATGGAGAAGATGCACAGATGTGACACATCTGCATCACCCATGAGTAAGCTGCCAGCCCTCCGTCTCGCAGGCTTGGTCCGGCGCAGAGCATCCCTAACCTCAGGCCGGGGAAGCCGCAGCTCCGAGTAAGAAATTGCTCATAGCAGGGGAGCGAGCTCCCTCTGCTGCCCAAATCTCTGCCAGCAGCAGGCAGGAGCCTGCAGCCCTTTGCCTCCATCGCCCTGTAAAACAAAACCGTATTGGCTGCCACTGGAGGAAAGCGATGAGACCATGGCAGGACCCGCTGCATCTCAGCCTTCTACAGACCGGGTCCTCTGGTTTGATCCAAGCCGGATCCTGGGCCAGACCATCTTAAATGGGAGGCAATCACCACCAACACCCCCTTTCCCAGCCCATGCTGCCTTCCAGGTATCATCCGTGGGGATGTGGAGGCTCAGCCTACTCCAGGCAAAGCACTCACCAGGTTTCTAGCTGGTGCAGGGTCACAGCATATCCCTCCACCTGCAGCAAGTGAACTATTTACCCGGTCTTCTTGTTCTTAAGCCAAGGGACAAATTGCCTGTCTTTGGGATTATTTATGGCAGTAAAAGGCAGGCAGACCGCATTGGTCTGTGTGGGTCTCCCGCATCAGCTAAAGGATTGGTGTCATCCCTGTAAATTCATTAGCTTTTATCAGGTTTGTGGCTATACTGCTCCATCCCACCCACCCTCTTTTCACCTTTCTTCTTCCATGGAGCTGATTTATCACTGAATTAAAGCTGGAGAGCTCCTGGCCGATGAGCTGGGAAAGGAGGATAATTCTATTACTTGTCAGAGCAGTTGAGGGGGAAGTCCTGGCCGATGAGCTGGGAAAGGAGGATAATTCCATTACTTGTCAGAGCAGTTGAGGGGGAAGTTGTGTGCAATAACCGTGGCTCAGAGCACAGTTCCAGAAGTCCAAGCTTGTGAGATGGCATGGGGAAAAGAAATGAAAGAGTAGACCAGGCAGATGAGGGCAGATGCCCCTGGCTGAGGTTTCCCTCTCTGGATGTCCATAGCAAGGGGACTCAGCAGCAAAGACACCCATGCACCCACTGCTCTATCTCTAGCAGCACTCTACACAGCCATGTGCTGAATTATCTCACCGGTTCATAGCAGGGTGCTGAGGAAGAGGATGCTCCTGCCTGGAGTGAAGCCTTCACCTAGGTGGGCAGGTGTCAGTGCTATATTCCTGCTCTTCCCCATCACTGTCAGTAGCAATTGTGTGACAGAGTAGGGAACTGATCCAGCAGGAAGCTATATTTTTGGAGGAGAAAAGGAGATCAGATCATTTTTTTCCAGCCAGATCAGGTTTCTAGTATTGATAGAAAGAAGAGGGTTAGGGCAGGACTGTGGAGGCAGAGCCGTCCTCTTGGCAGTGGAGTGGACAAAGATCAGCTGAAAGTGAGTGCCAGGCCATGGGCAAACTCATCTGAGCTCAGGGTGGGTTGGATTAGGAGTGTGCCTGTCTCAGTTACTCCATCAGCAGCTGCTCACAATTTGCTGCTAAGTTTGAAGGGCAACTGACACATCTGCTTACCCTGGGCTAATGCCTGTGCTCAGAACCCATTGCCACCATCCTGTCCTTTAAAGGTGCTCTCAGCATCAAACAAATCCTATTTGTGGGCAATAACTTCACTAGAGAACAAATGACAAAACAGCACTCTGGCTGTCCCTAAATCACAAGCTTAACCTGGTTTTTGCATATCTATATTTCACCCCCAGTGTTGTGCTGTGCCAAAAGCAGATGCCCCAACCCAGCAATGAAGGTTCAATATAGAAATTCAAACTGAACATGCCTGCCCTTCTTCAACTGTGTCTATTGCTAGTGACACCTACCAGCTTCACCTGGTAGCACAGAAATCAATACTGCCACGTTGCCTTGTGCTCTGCAGAGGATACGTATTTCCTAGAGACCTCCATGCCCAGGTTGCCCTGTCAGCTCTTAGCCAAGGGTATATTTACCTCTGAGAGTCTTTTCCATGACTGTGTCCATCACACATCACGGCCACAGCAAAATTTTTCCAGCTCCTCTGCTTTTTTAGCGCTGTGATTTCAAGGGTTTCTGCTTATTGTCAAGCATGGGAAAGGATTTGAAGGATGAGAATAGGATATGGGGAATAAATGAGCTCTGGGGCTGGTCTTTGAGTCTAGAAAGTACCAGATGTCCCCAGATCTGTTGGCTAAATCATCTCCAGAAGGTTTCCTCCAGCAGCATTTGGCTTGCACCCTGATGCATGAGGATTCTGAGGCATTATGCCCAGTGCCCAGGCATTATGCCCAGTGCCCAGGCATTACCTGTCACTCAGCAGAGGCCATTTGCTGAGTGCAGGAATCCTTCAGCTGATGGCAGCTATCGGGGCCACCCTCCAGGGTCGCAGCTTCCCACTGCTGCGATCCAGGGTATTTGTGAGCACACGCAAGAAATTTTAAGGCAGAAAATGCCAATTTGGGATCTTTTCTGGTGTTTGCAAGTCACCAAGTCACAGGCTTTCGTCTGGAGGCTCTCTGCTGTGCTTGGGGAGGTTGGCATAACAGTGGGATGCAATCTATCTGGTTGTCTACCTACAGCAATTGCTGCTGAAAGGCTGAGGGGTATTTATCTCCCAAGGTCTTCTCTTGCAGCCTTGGGTATACATTTCCTTCCATTTATTAGTCAGAGGCTCTGCTCCTGTGCTGTGTTTGGGCTGTCAGTGGTTGCCTTGGACATTTATGTCAATCACAGATATTATTTCTGTCTCTGGAGCTGGCAGCTCTCATCCTGGGCCTTCAGCTTTGTGTCTTGCCTATAAATAAAACACCACTCATTCTCAGCACAGTGGGAGGAGGCAGCAATGAGCTCAAAGTGCTGCTTTCACAGGGAGGGGTGATCATTTCAAATAGCTTGACCCCTCAAAGAATTATCTAGCCCCATATTAAGCATCCCTATTGTACAGTGAGAATTAGGGGTATAAAAATAGGCATTAGAGCTGCAATGTAAGGCAGCTTGTATTTTCAGCTCATTATTCACATGCTGGACAAAACCCTGTATGGTAGAGATGTGCAGCCAGACTAGGGGTGCCTGGTGAAGGAAGAGACACAAAAGCAGAAACACCTGTATTTGCTTTAGTCCTTTTAGGCTGGTTTAACATATGGCTGATGTGCCTGACGGAGCCCCCACAAGCAGAAATCTCACTGATCCAACGGCTTCAGGACCATGGGTCACATTAATCAATGTTCTTACTGATGGCAAATATCAGTTCCCATACCCAGCCTGATAACAGGCTACTGAGTCTTTTCCTCTGCAGATGAGTACTTTGACATTAAAAAGAAGAGTAACCTTTAAACATAAGTCCTAAACGTACATTATAGTGGTGGATACTCAGCTCAGGGTTTTTTGGAAGCAGCCTTGTTGCCTGTAGAGGCAATAAATAGTTGCTAATGTGGGGGGCCATCATTCTGCAGCCATTTGTTCTCTAATGGCTTCTGGATGCAGATTTATGCACTGGTAAGTAGAAGAGGATGGTTTTTTCTAATCATTCTGGGCACAAACAAATTTGAAGTATTGGGAAAAGCTTGCAAAACCTGCTAAAATGCACATCAGGCAGGCCTCTATTATTGTAAATCATTCCTACCCCAGAGCAGCAATGATTATAAGCTCTAGGTCTTTGTTTAATCTCTTCCTTAGGAGTGCATGCATATTGTTTTGTCGTTTATTGGAGTCATTTTTGCAAAGTAGATCTGGCATGTTTTCACATTGCACATGATTGACTGAGCTGATTCCCTTCCAGACACTCACGTATCTCCCTGCTGCATAAATTAGACCTGAGTACTTTTTACTTCCTTGGAAAGGGAAATGAGCTCTAACGAATGGGGATAAGATGAATATTACATTATTTGGGGGCTGAGACAAAGATGGGGGCCAAAGAGAAGACATTTCTCTGGGTTTTCTACTCTCTTTTCTCACTTCTTTTTACCCTCCCATGCTGGATTTTACACTAAAATAATCTCCCAGGCACCTGGTGATTATTATATGAAGACGTGATGAATTACAATGCTCAAAGCAACTGGCAACCCCCTGCTTGTTAGATTTCCAGCTATGATGGTGAAATACAGGCCAAAATCAGGTAGGGGGATTCTGAGATGCTGCTGGGAAGGGCCAAGCATCCACTGTGCCTGAAGCCAGGTCAGCCAGTCCTATGGCCACCCTGCATCTCAGCATCCCCCCTGCTTCCTGTGCTTTGCCTTTGGCCCAAGCCAAGCCCACTGCCAAGCCTGATCTGACACATCATTCAGCACTGATTGATTCTCCCCATCCTCCTCAGAAGGGCATCGATTTTCCTATTAGCTGTAGTTCCTATCCATTGATGATAGATCCATCACTGCAAGCCCTGGCTCTTTGTAATCGGTTTGTGTGTCCCCCCCATAATTAGTCCATATTTAATCATTACCGAAAATAAAAAGCAGGGACACATTGCAGTCATCCTCGAAAACCATCTTTTGTCCAGATGGCTCACAAAGTACATTGTAAACCTCATTAACAGATTGCAGCAATTAATTATCTGGTAGGGGAATCACTTTGCTAACCACTGAAGGCAGCTGCCTCCAAAAGGGGGAGCAGGCAGAGAACGACCTGAAAAGCTCAGCCCCAGCGGCTGGCCAGGGAAGGGATCAGGGTCAGTAATGTGGGATGTTGCTACTGGTTTCACAGGTTTTTACTATTTTTTATTATTTAAAAGTCTGCTTTTTGAGGAAATGCTGGTTATTGTAGAGTCGTGGAATCATAGAACTATAAAATCATAGAATGGGTTGTGTTGGAAGGGACCTTAAAGCTCATCCAGTTCCAACCCCCTGCCATGGGCAGGGACACCTTCCACTAGAGCAGGTTGC
>WYDI02042542.1:0-11366 GCA_009867235.2 Psittacus erithacus
CTTCTGCCTAAGAGCTCATCTCAGTCTCCCCTCTGGCAGGTTAAAGCCATTCCCCTTGGCCTGTCCCTACAGACCCTCATCCAAAGTCCTTCTCCAGCCTTCTTGTACACCATGCCCACATGTAGCATCTGCCCACCTTGGGGGTATGCACCTTGTCAAGCACTCAGGTGACTAAGATCTCACTGACAAAGGCAAAGATTCCTTTCTTAATGAAATTTGGAGGTTAGGAACCCATTCACAGCATTAACTCTGGGTTCAGAGTTAGGACTCTGAAGTCAAATACAACACTGTGTGCTCACCACGGAGGCATTCACTGCATGGCAGTGGCGTGAGGTGCTGTGTAACATCAGTTTGCTAACAGAACTAGAACAGTTTCTATTACCACATTCAAATTCTTGCAGCTTTTCAAAACAATACCATAAATAATTCTGTGGCAGCTTCATGAGGGAAAGATCAGGACAGAAAACCACGGCTGCAGCTGATGGAAAATAGTGGCAGAGCTGTAAACTCCAGACCTCCTGCTCAGAGTCAATCACTGAGTGGTCCTTGGAAGCAGAAAAGCTGCATCTACAAGCTCACACTAAGAGCAGCAATCTCTGGAAAAACACCCAGATCTCAGCACAAAGCAATTGCCCACTATCAGTTCATCTATTGCTTAGGTGCACCATCACCCAGGCTTCAGAGCCTGGCCCAGAACACAGTGAATTTGTGCCAAGTCAGGCTGAAAACACCTACCCCATTTTGTCTGTATCTCCCCATTCTCTGACTGTAGCAGGGAGTCTGCAGAGGGTGCAGAGGTGTGCGTCAGACAGGAGCGGAGACAGGGATACAAATTACCTTTAGGTGTCTCATCTTTCCCCTCAGACAAAGCAAAAGCACCTTTGAAAGCAGCAGCGTTTTCCCATCACTTATAGGTCAGACTAAGGAGCAACACACAGAGGGAAGAGCAAGCTCAGAATGGTCACAGGCGATAAGTGACTCATGAAATTCTAAGCAGCAGAATGTAAGGCAATACAGAGAAGAGCTGGAATAAAAGTAACAGCTGCAGTTCAAAAGCACAGACCAGGAGAGAGATCTGTTAAATCCTGGCTGGAGCTAAATACCTCTTCATTCCTGTACTGCCTGCCACAGTGCCTTGTGATAGACGCACA
Organism: Psittacus erithacus; assembly: GCA_009867235.2. Classification (NCBI taxonomy): domain Eukaryota; kingdom Metazoa; phylum Chordata; class Aves; order Psittaciformes; family Psittacidae; genus Psittacus; species Psittacus erithacus. Next base: position 1,152 of record WYDI02042542.1, read on the forward strand.
CATCCGCACATACTTCCATGTGTTTTGTGCATATACTGACCATGTTGTTTAGCAAAACGCTTTGAGAAAGGTGAAATCTAAATGCAAGCTATCTGCAGATAACTGGGCCAGAGATGGAAGGAAAATGAGAGCTGTGTATAAATATACAGAAGTGATTTGAGAAATGGAGGCTCTGAGCATATTGTACACAAGCTTTGATATTTGATTATTAAGAAGCCAGTGTTGGCCTAATATTCCTGCGGATTTGAGCAATGAAATAAATGCCACCGTGCTGCCAGGTAAGAGCCCAGGCTCCCAGGTTCGTATTTTACTACTGCTCTTATCATCTGAGCAGAGCAGGACATTCCCACTGTGCTGCTTTCCATGTTTATAGCCTCAAAGAGCATTAATCTCCGGCTCTTGGCAGGAGTATGGACTGATTAAAAACATACAAGAGTTACACAAAGTGCTCTCGTGACCTGGGAGCTCCAAACAGGACTTGAAGTACTTCACAACTCCCCTTTGGAAAAGCAGGAACAGAGTAAGCAGAAAGTTCCCCTTAAGATATTCAATCCCAGAGGGAAGGGAAAAGCAGCGGAGCTGTGCCAAGAGGGTTACTGAAATCATCAACAGCTCAAAACACATTGTCTGGGTGATAGCAGAAATGGAACCAAACATCTAGCAGGGGAGTGCTTTGGGTTCTTATAAGCACACAGGATCTTTACAGTGATAAAAGGCTCAGGAACAGCAGCATTCCCTGGCTTCAGGAATTGGGCTTGTTCTACCAAATTGCTCAAGTTCAGGTTTGTTTCCAACCTGAAGATGTGGCTATTTAGGGATGATGAGTGGAGTTAGTTCATCTGAACAGGAGCACTCGAGCCCAGAGCCAAGATGACAGCCCCACATCTGGCTCTGGTTAGATCCGTGTTCTTCCACGATGCGCATTTCCTTTTTTCCTCTATGTTGTATAGATTTTGTTAGGCAAAAAATCACCCTGCACCAATATGGGATCTGTCAGATTACACAGCAAAGAGCAAGCAAGGAACACGCAGTGCCAGAAACACCAGAGCGGTACTGCAGGACATGCTGAAACACTGGAAGCTCTCCCAAGAACTGCTCTTTTCACAGAGGTTCCAGGACTGGTTTAGGTCTTTAAGCAGAGGCATTTACCCACATTGCCAGGAGAATGCTGTCGCTGGAGCAGCATCATTTAATAGACTACAGCAATAATTACCAACCTGAGCAGGGCAGGAAGTGAATGTCACACGTATGTTGGGAAGGGAGCTATGGATGGGGGAAGGTTGCTAACATTTGGCAGAAGAGCCACCACACTGAGCAAAGGCTTCTGCTAGAGACCCCTCAACATTTAGTGTGTAAGAATAGGGCCTCACCTCTCCAGATGACAAATCTGAAGCCCACTTCAAAACCCTTACGTATTCAGGTTTGTCACTCACGCTTAGAACACCAAGTTTTCATGTACCTCATACTTATGTTGGGATAAAAGCAATTTGAACAGACTAGAAAGCAACTATTAGCAGTTATTTGTCAGAAGCAGCTCTCTAGAACTCATGGATATGCTTCAAGCCATCACGTTCTTTGTTGCAAAAAGACCATGCCATGTTCCAAACTGCATTAAGATGGAAAGAAAATGTTAGCCTACAGTAAAAGGAACAAGGAAAGCTGCAAGGACATCACTTCTGCTTTAAGCTTCAGCATAAAAGTGTAATTTATTAAAGGAAAAGAAACTGCTGCATTCTATACTTTATACAAGCTAGTGAGTGACTTCTACAATGTGAACACTTGCATGTCATCACCACGGTGGGAGCTATGTGGTGGTGAGAAGAGAAGGCTTGCAAACAAGTTCCATGTGTGCTTTAGATGACCTGTCCCTTTACAGGCCCTACCACCTCTGAAATCCTTCACTTCCACCTCCTTTCACATCAGAGATTGTCACAGCAAGTTTCTTCCCTACCAATTCCTACCCTTGCATTATCCAGAGCTCAACTCCAACTCCTGTTGGGTTAGGACACCCTTGCTCACTGGAACAGGCAGATCTAGGAGAGGATCACATCTCATTTACAAGCTTGTGAATGCTCCCACTGCAGCTGGGATGAAACCTTGCTCTGGAGCTATCTGCAATGCCAAATCCATCAGTATCAGGCACTGCACACTGAGCCTGCCCCCAGAGCAGTGGTGTAGAGATCAGGCTGGCCCAGAGGAAGGGGTTGAGACATCACTCAGTCCTGGCCTTCCAGATAAGCTGGGCTGGGGCAGCAGAGATGGGAACCAGACAAAGCAAAACAAACCTCTTCCTGCAGCTGGCTGGGAGCTCCCACAGGTCCCAGCTCTCTCCTTGGCACTTCCACTCCTTCCTCCTCACAGCAGAGCGGAGCCCTGCTTTGCTAAGCCAGCTCTTGTCTAGCATCAACTGTTTATTCAACCTGAAACCTCAGCTGCACACTGCTTCACTTGGGAGGGAACCTGCACTTCCAGCAGCCCTCGCCCAGCAGAGAGCAAGGCAAAGTCCCAGAGCAAAAGCTAGCATTTGGGCAGCTTAGAAAGAAAAGAGGTGGTTTCCAGCCACTGAAATAGAGACTCACGGGGAGAGGGAAGCACACGAGAAGGTCTGATAAGTCTGGAATAAAACAGCTGCCACACGGTGGGTATAACAGAAAACTGCTGTACTGAAAGGAAGACAAAAGCAACATTAAAAGAGACAGAGCAATGCAGTGAAAAGGGAGAATGGCTTTAACCTTCCAGAGGGGAGACTGAGATGAGCTCTTAAGCAGAAGCTCTTCCCTGGGAGGGTGCTGAAGCGCTGGTACAGGGTACCCAGAAAAGCTGTGGCTGCCCCATCCGTGGCAGTGTTCAAGGCCAGGTTGGACACAGGGGCTTGGAGCAAGCTGCTCTAGTGGAAGGTGTCCCTGCCCGTGGCAGGGGCTGGTACTGAATGAGCTTTAAGGTCCCTCCCGACCCAAACCAGGCTGGGATTCTGCGATGATTTAAGCAGAAAACAACTCCCTGCACACCCACCCCACCCAGAGCTCACAAGGAGAAGGGACATCCTCGTGGTGTCAGTTCTGAAAGCGCAGCTGGGTTCACTCTGATCCCAGTTTAATCCCAACCAGCACAAAACAGCCTCCAAGCCAAACCACCCAAAGGTCAAAGCTACCACCTTCCATGCAGCTAACCAGAGCCTAAATCAACAGCACAACGAAGTTACAAGAGCCTGGCCAATGTTCAGCTGCACTGGCTTCACAGGCTACTGGAAAGGTTTGGTTTTGCTTTAAGGCAGCAACCCTCAATTCTGATACACACAGACAGAACATCAGGAGAGAGAAAAATACATCTTGAGTAGATCAGCACCAAAGCAATGAACAACAAGAAACTGGGTTTAAATGGCAAGTTTGTCTGTAGCCAGCCCACATTTCAGATTGCCAATGTGACAGTACCCTGATATGCAGCAGGAAAATGACTGGCACCAAATAACACACTGTGCATCTCATAAGCACTCTCTAACCCAAGAGGTCTGTAGCAAGTTTCAGAGCTGACTCAAGAGGAAGGAGAAAAGGGTTCACATAGCTACAGCACCACTGTGTTGTTACTCAGATGTGTGCGTGTCTCTGTGGTTCAGCTAAAGTCTCAGCAGTAAACAAAGGTAAAGGATGGTGTAAACCCAGTGTTGCTCTTTCCCAAAAGGCACAGTTCACATTTGGAACCAGCCAGATTATTTTTCACACCAGAGAGCTTAAACAGAAGGCACTCTTAGTGGAAGAGTCTATTTTAAGAAAGCAGCTAATACTTATCAACTCCAAATCAGGATGTTGATATTGGAAGGGACCCATCTTGTCCAACCCATATAGTCAAGTTTCCACATCATTTCTCCTCAGGCAGTCTTCTCCATTCTTTCCAATCCTCTGTGGCTTGAACCACAAGCACACCCTTCTGATGGAGAACTGCCATGTCACTGAGTTACCAGCACTTTTTTCATAAGCCTGAATAGAGATGTTGGAACTTCATGCATCTGCTCCAGTTTTTCAAGCACTGTGAGCTGTTTTATGTAGAGCTTAAGTGACTGGAATAAAGCTGTGTACCAGAAGACATCTGAGCACCATTATCCAAGGACAAAGGCAGCATGGATACAGGCTAAAGAACAATTCCTTATCAAACTCAGAGGCGAAATAAGGCTGACCGGTACAGTCAGTTGCCATATTTCTGGTGAGAGGTCCCTGCTTCATGTTCTTCCACATATGCATCTCCCAGTCCAAGAGGACAGAAGCTTCACTTCCATCCACTTTTGGACATCCCAAAAGCTAGGTTCACCCCAAGACCATGAACATGCACCGAGGTTATTTGCTCTCCATACTAAGAAAGTCATTTTACATAAACAGGCTCCACCACTCACTGTGGTATCCTGCACCTTTCCCATGAATGGAGCTATAATTAAACCCACATATGGCGAGAGACTGAGTTCATTAACACAAATGTGTGACCAAATCCCGTTTCCAGCTCCTAACCCTTCAGCCAAAAGACCAAACTTCCTCTCTGCTTAGCATGTGGTATCTGGGAATCTATGATAAGCATTCTGCAGACCTAAAGTAATGATCTTCTGATTGCACTGAGGGTTGGTACAACTTCACCTGCAACAGTGCTGCAAGCACTGATCTCTCCTGCACAAACAGCAACATGATTTTGATTAGAAGTGGTTATTAGTTACCTATAGATGGGGATTTGAAAGGGTATTTATCAGGAAGGTCGACTCTAACTTTCCACACTCCACCTTCATATGGTGCTGCAAAGAAAAAAATGCAGGTGTTAGACACTTCATAGAGAAGAAACAGAACTGCAACATGAAGCAAAACACAGCTTTGGATGAATACTTGGGTCCTTCAGGGGGTAAGATTCATATCAAACCTCCTACGGTAAAAGCCTTTTTCCTGTGCTGCTTGACAGGAAATCCATGATTTTAACTGATATTGCAGCAGATCTCAGCACAAAGACACAAGAGCTTCTTCAAAACAGAGACTTGGAATAATCGACTTACTTTTAGATGTTACTATATTAGGGCATGTTGGAGACCTGACTTGTGAGCTTGGCATTAGAAAAGCCATTTGAACTACAAACTCCACCAAAAATTCAGATGACTGATGCAAAATTTATGAGCCAGGTCTTGAAAAGCTAAGAATCAATGGAACAATGCTGAAGGCCATAGCAGAGGGCTTAGCTGTCCAAAGGCTCTGCTCAGCTCCAAGGGAGGTGGTTCATCTGCATTACTGCTCACTGTTGTGTTTCCCCCACCCTTGAGTAGCCTTCTAACACTGCTACCCTTTGATTTCTCAGCCCCACTTAAGATTTGCTCATCACTTCTTCCACTCCAAAGGAATGCGTCATTTCAGTGTTCCCCACCATTAGTTTGTTTTTATAGAAGGGCTGGGTCATATACTTACTTCCTTGTGGTCCATAAAACTTCACAACAAATTCATTGAGTCCTCCTAAGATTGTGACTTCGTGCTTGCTCTCAATACTGATGTATCAAGTAAAGGAAAACATTCCAGCTGGGAAACAAACCCCATTTACACAGATATGGGTAACTAGAAGCCTGTCAAACCAAATAGTTTCAACCCAGATCTTCAGATTATGCTACAACATGCAGTTTAAGCATCTTGACACACGCAAGTGACCACACCACCACAATGACATTAGTAAAAGCCTATTCTAAGGATGAAGAATCCCTCCCCCTGTGTTGAGTAATCTTGAAATGATTTCTCCCTTCCCCTCTGAGCTGCTCAGTGTTTTCCATCTACTTGCATGCAGCGTAAACTCTGATTTAAGAGGACAATGAGTCCCTGTCAGAAGCATATTTGACATGTATTTGGACTGTGGAGGGGAGCTAAAAGTCTAGAACCAGCCCCAAAGCCTCACCACACACAGACATGAATCCAAGAGGCAAGGCTTGGAGGTGAGGTGAGGACTCAGACCTCTCTCCAGTGCTCAGGAGCTGAGCCACAAAGCACAAACCACTCACACGAAACCTTTCCTCTCCTGCCCTGATGACAGGAGCAGAATTGGGCTCTGACAAACGCAAGAGCTGATGAATTCAATTCTCCTTGGCTGCCTTCGGCGCTGTCAGATGGCCTCCCACAGCTACAATGCAAATGATGGCAATCTCATGTTAATCTGACTTGCGAGACCAAAAACCTCCGTGTCTTTGGAGAGATGGCAGAAGGGTGAGATTATGAGGCACAGTGTGAGAAGAACAAGTGTATTTCTCAACATTGAAAGGCAAGAATCAAAGCAGCAGTGCTTTGGGAAAAAGGGAATATGAACAGAGAGGCAAGAAATCTTCATTTCGAGTAAGGTTCAGTTAAGACAATTAAAGGTGATGTTTCAGCACCTGAGCTTGCTGAAGAATCCTGCTCTAAATCAGGGTTAATGGATTGTGAATAATATCCTACAGCAATTGCCTTTAATCAATAATCTCAATATGAATTATGAGGGAAGCATCAGAAAAAAAACAGAGCAGGAGGAAAATCAAAGGTTTATTCCCACCTGAACTTCAGACTGCAGCAGCTCTGCCCCTGTTTGAGGGAAAGGAGCAAGAACAGAGAATATCAAACATGAGATCCTTCACATCACAGCAGTGAGCTCGGCAGAAACACTCAGGCTAAGAGGAACTGAAGGAAGGTTCCCTTTAACAACCAAGACTTTTCACTCTGATGCATAAGGTTTTCTGCTTTCAAGGCACAAGATTTGCCCACAAAGCTCTCCCCTATGTGCCTTCATGGCACTGGGCACACACACATACACTCACTCAAATATTCCTGATCCATCAGGAATGAAACTGCCCAGGACCTACTCCTAGGAGCAAATCTCAGCTCAGGCCTATCACTGAACTCACATGATGCTCTATTAAGCCTGCTTAAGGTGCGTCACAAACTAAGAGAAGAGGCTTCTGTATCCTGAAGTGCCAATTCGATCTCAGCAGTCTCTATGTGTGCTCCTCAGGATTTATTACAGTTCCTCAAGTACAATGGCTCCCAGATTGGATGGAGTTTTCCCACAGTGCCAGCTCCAAGAGAGTTTGGATGCTACAACATCCTTCTTCCCCTCATTCTCATGGGGAGGGAAAAGAGTTTATAGCAGTTTGGTTTGGCTCAAGAGTCCTCTTGGTTCAGCATAAGCTGCTCTGCCCTACAGTGAAATGGCAGCAAGTACCTGGCAGTAACCCAAAAGCAGCTCACAAAGGGCAAATCCATGCCTAAATGCCCCAAATACAAGTCATTTCTCTCCCTAAAAGCCAACAAGCATCTCTAGGAAAAGCTCCACCTCTCCAGGTTTGCAGAGAAGAGCTTAGTGTTATATATACAACCAAGCACTGCAGCGTGCTTCAGACCTGGCATTAAGGGACACTGGTCACCAGATCATGTCAGCCAGTGCTATGATAGTCAGTGTTAAATATAGGCTCAACTGAGGTTAAAATGCACACACTCATCTAAGGGATAACTACTCCAGGTTGAGAAACAGGCTCTTACACAAAGCCCAGAGTGAAACGTTTAGTGCTGAAGTATGTTAACACTTAAAGCAGCACTATGGATCAGGTTAAATACAAATGGTTTTACTTAGGACTAAATCAAGTCCCACTTAATAAAAACCAGCTCTCCCAGCCTGGTCTTCAGAGCCAGCTCCTGAGCAGCTAAAGGCTGTAATGCTCTCCAAGTTAATACTGACCATAAATTAAAGCAGAGCTTTCTGCACTCAGGCTCAGTCCTGGTGTTCCCAACTTCAGGAGACTATTAGTAAGCAACGTGGTGCCATATTTGATTACTGGCCCTGCTGTGGCAAGGGCCTAAAAGTCCTACAAAATACCTCAATGAAGTAGTAAATGAGTTAAGTTGACAAAAAGGATATGTATTGGGATGCAGATGGGAGGTTTGGCAACAACCACATTGTTTACTGACATGATACAAGAGATTAAGGACAAACAAAGTGATTTGCAGCACTAAAGCTCTTGCATCTACACAGGGGAAGTCTCTGGAAATGCATTAGCAGCAATGAGGTAGCCAGGGAAGGCCTTTCTTCCTGAGCACAAGGTGAATTCCATGTGCCAGCATCTCAAAATCCCACTAACAAAGTGATTGAGAGCACTAGTGAGGGAAGTACAAGGAGCGATTACAGAAAGAAGAACATTTACACCCTACGAGCTCCTTCCATCTCCAGGAAGTCTTCACAAAAGGAAGCACTTGGGACTCCAGGAAGACCAGGAACCAGAGGCAGAGCTCAAGGTTTCCACATCCCACAAAGCCACACAGGAAACTAACACCACAAGGGAAAAGCACAGAGGAATGGCAGAAGGGCCGTGACATGTTCAGAGGACTGTCTGGACCCCAATCCCAATCCCAGAGAAAGCTCCACCACCATGGCTCATGGAATGTATCTGAGTAAAGAACAGAGGCTCCAACCCAACTATTTCCTCAGCTCAAATTTTTTCCATAATCCCAAACGAATCCCATTCCAAACACGTTTCAAACAGCAGTAAATCAACTGTCTCAGATCCAAGAGCTGCCAGTTTGGAGACCCACAAGACTTAAGGAACCTAGTTGTGTGTAGGGCACAACTAACTTCCCTTCCCTAAAGACTTCCACGTTCTCAATTCCAGTGGCAATCCAGTGGTTCATACTGGTATGAGCAGTCTGCCTTGTTTCCACAGCAGGCCATGAGCTACATCGTGTGTATATGGGGTCAAAATCAGAGCTACAAATCCAGCCTGTAACACATCACAAGTGCTAGAACGTTTAACAAAACCATAGCCAAATCCCTTTCAGGACTCTCAGCTTGCTCCTACAAGTCCAGTGACTTCTGGCCTTGCTGCTTTTATCTCCTTATCATCCCAGGATACTAATTTGACTCGGTGTCAGATATAGCCAGTGTGGAAGTCAAGAGAAAAGAGGAAAATCGGGATACAAGTCAGGTTTCTAGTGGATTAGAAGTTCAAAAGCTTTACCTTAACACCAAAGGAGTCATGAGGACCTGAAGGTAAATTATCTTAGTCCCAAGGCTCTAAAGAGAATTTCAATGACAGCAAGTGTTGAAAATATTTGGATGCTGAATATGGAAAGCAAGCTTCTTTTCCAGTATCAGTTCAGAAGGGGTTGCTAGGAGAGAGACAGGAGGGAATTTTCTGCAGCTGATTACAGGCTCCCTATATAGTGCCTGAAAAGTGCCAGAAGCGCTAAGGCCAACGGTGGCACGTATTAGCATTACAGTAACATCCACAGCCCCCTATCAAGATCAAGGCTCTATTGTTCAGGCTTGAGCTCGTAGGAAATTGTTTCTTCAGTGAGAATGAGAAGTGATTTAAAGCATTTTGCCTATTCTGCTTTGGGACAAAACCCTTTCAAATGTAGAGAGTGAGAAACTGCCCGACCGTCAGTCAGAGAGTGGCCACTGTGGATTTGCCTGTTCCAGGGATGAGTTCCCATTCCCTCATCCTTGTGCAGGGCCACCCACCACTGTAGAGCTGGATCTCCCTTGTAGTAATAAAAAAGATAATGGTAGGATTCAACTTCACACCCAGATCTCCCCAAAACCCAGCTGAACATTGCAGTCAAGAGATGCAGGTCTGTTTGCAGGGTTGAGTGGCTTTTTCCTGGCCTGCAAAACAACCCCAACAAACCCTTCATTAAGTTCCTTTATAAATTAATCTAAGTTACAAGCTTGGATATATCAGTTTTCCAGCTAAAATACTTCGCTGACAATATTCTTGCAAGCCTAGCAACACAAATGGCCACGAGCACCCTGCCCTAAGCCCAAAGAGGCAGACAGAGGAGAAACAGAATGCCCAAGGGAAAAATAAAGTTGTATATTTATCTGTGTGCATCTCAAAAGTCACAGATAGGTCAATGGTTATTACCAGAAAGCAAGTTTCTACCTTCTAGGATCTTTGCCATGTTTTCTGTTACTTAGAGGCTTGGTTACAGCTATTCTTCCAGGTGAAGAACCTCATCAGATAAAACACTTTGAATTTGAGGGAAAAATCAGAAGACCACACTTATGTATCTTTAAAATATAAACAGAATCACAGCCTGGTTTGGGTCAGGAGGGACCTTAAAAACTCACCCAGTTCCAACCCCCTGCCATGGGCAGGGACACCTTCCACTACAGCAGCTTGCTCCAAGCCCCGGTGTCCAACCTGGCCTTGAACACTGCCAGGGATGGGGCAGCCACAGCTTCTCTGGG
>WYDI02042545.1:0-10477 GCA_009867235.2 Psittacus erithacus
GGCGGCCCGTCTCCCCCCGCCAGGGGTGAAAAAATTTGTCCGGCCCCCTAGGGGGGGGGGGGGGACTTTTTTTCCCCCCTTTCAAAAAAAAAAAAAAAAAAAAGGAAAGAAAAAAAGGAAAAAAAAAAAGTAAAAAACCAAAAAAAGCCAACAAAAAAACAATTAACCTTTTCCTGTCCTTGCAAGGGGCAAGAAACATCCCTGCCACAAAGTGGTGCGGGGACTGAGATCTGCTCATGCAGCTGTGCCAGTGCTATTCCGGCTGAGCTAAAATTAAAGAGCTGAAGTTGTATGTGGGCCTTCACGAAACTGTCATGGAGACCACAAGATTAGAGGACCTGGGAGGCCAAGCTCTATTCCCAGCGGTGCCAAGGGATTGTTGTGTGAGTCACAACGTGTTTCTAAACCTCTGTTCCCTCAAACGTAAAAGAGGGGCAGAGAAACTGAGCCCATCAAGAGTGCAGACCTACATGCGAAGGACCTGCAGGTCCATAGCATCAGGTGAATCCACAGGCAGGACCAGACATAGAATCAGAAAATTATATATGATTCTGATCATATATTGATGATATAGATATATCTTACACAGAATGGTATGTATAGGTATGCGTATATATATTATATATATACACACACATATATATAAGTATATATATACTATATAATAGTATGATATATCATACATAGAATGGTTTGGGTTGGAAAGGGCAGGGACACCTTCCACTAGAGCAGCTTGCTCCAAGCCCCTGTGTCCAACCTGGCCTTGAACACTGCCAGGGATGAGGCAGCCACAGCTTCTCTGGGCACCCTGTGCCAGCGCCTCAGCACCCTCATCGTAAAACATTTCTTCCTTCTGCCTAGTCTGAATCTCTCCTCTTTTAGTTTAAAACCATCACACCTTGTCCTATTGTAACAGGCTCTACTGAAAGTCTGCCCAGGCATTCTTATGAGCCCCTTTTAAGTCTTGAAAGGCAGCTCCACTGCCCATCTACATGATAGCTAGAGATCTAACAGCACTGGAAAAACAGGAAAGCACAGGATAACCCCAGCATCACGGCCACCATCCCTTCTCCCACCGGAGCAGGTCCTCCTCCACCAGCTGTGCCAGCTATTGTTGGGCACATAAAGCCTGCTCCACCAGCCCTGCTATCAGCATGAAGCTCATTACTCTGCAAAGCACTTTGAAACACTCTGAATATGAAAGGTTCTCCGTTAGGCCAAATTCAGCTCTGTTTGCTATTACAATACAGTGCATTTCTTTTGTCTGTGCCTTTTGATGATGCCCAATTGTTCCCCTCAGTCAGTATTTCGGAGTCATTAGCTGGAATTAGTAAAGTTCCCGCTGCCGGACTTTACCAAGGCTCTGTTCCTGGGCTACAAAGAGTCGGTGAGGAGTTGTCCTGCTTTCACGGAGCTGGAGGCACGGCAGGGAGCAGGCAGCCCACTGGACTTCACTTTCCCACTGCAGGCATTGGGATACGCACATGCTGACAAGATGCTACGGGTGGTCGCAACGGGGCTGGTGCTTCCCAGCCTGGAGGGAACATACAGACACCTGCATTCGGTACCTCTGGTGGGACCGGGTGAAAAGCCTTGCACACTCACATCCTTATTTCAGCAGCACATCAGGTTTGCTTCCCAGAAATCCCCCATTTCCTATTTCAAGGCATCAGCACTGAAGAAGTCACCTTTCTATGGGTGAAAAGACCTTTACTTGGCCACATTCATGGTGAAAACCCCTCACGCACCTCCAGCCTCTCACTCATCTTACACCTTCCCCACTATATAAGAAAGCCTCTTAGACACTGTTCCTTGAATATATTTATACATGGAGCATAACAATTCTTCCTTACCCTGTACCCTCTTGGGATGCTCACTTGGACTTTGGGAGAATTTGCTGGTAGGACATTTTCACTGGAAGGTCTCAAGGACCTGTGCTCCTGCTTTGGCCAGGCATGCCAGAATAAGCTGACCTGCAGGGGAAAGCTTGCCAATGTACCCATGAACATTACACTCCACGATACCCAGCTGACCCCTTTGGCAATGTCCAGTCTTCAGATATGGAAGTGCGTTTGCTATGGGAAACCTAGGAGAAAGGAGCAGCATACACAGCTTTCCCTGTCCTACACCAGCATGAATCGTTTTCAACACCAGAGCAAGTTCAGCACCAGAGCAAGTGCATCTTGCAGCCAGCTCTGAGAGTGAACAAGGAGTGTATAAACAGGGGCACACATGCAGTACCTCTCCAGGTATATGCTCCTGATGCCCATAGGGCAGCCCAGATGCTTCCCAATCTGGTGGTTGTACCTGCAGCACTGTGCTAACAGCCTTTGATGGACCTTTTGTCCATACATTTCCCTAATTGGTTTTTGAAGCCATTTATACTCTTGGCATCCGCAACATCCTGTGGCAAGGAGGTCCACAGTTTAATTACATGCTTTATAAAAGAGCACGTCCTCCTGTTTAAGGCCTCTGCCCAACCATTTCATGGTTTTTCACTAGCTGCCAGACACAACAAATAACTTTTCACTATCCACCTCCACACCGCACAGGGCTTATATACCCCACTTAGATACCTCCTCAGCTCCTTCTCCTCCAGATTGAAGAGTTCAGCCTGCTCAACCACTTTTCAAACTGAAGCTGTCCCACGTCGTTCATCCTTTTCCCTCTCCCTGTCCTACTCCTGCCACTCCACAAATCCTCGCAAGCCAAATGGGATGTAACTTTGGCTCCCCCTTTTCCCCACAACCATCTGCTGCCCAGCGTGGTGGCAGATCTTTACACCCCAACCAATAGATCCTTGCATCTCCATGCAGGGAGGAGCAAATCCCTGGCCATGCCTTGTCCCTGGCGCATGAACCAAGGCAAAACAGATACATCCCTGCCCCCAAAACACAGGACACCCTAAAACAGGCTTAACTGGCACAGGCATTTATCAAGGAGGTCTCTTGGAAACTAATGGTGTAAGGGGTTGAGAGACACAAACCTCTATGAGCCAACACCAGCTGAGGGTAAAGCTGCGTCCCACTGTGTTACACACTTTGCAGATACAATGCAGCCTCCACAAGAGATCACAGAATTATCAAATGGTCTGAGCGTGAAGGGACTTTTAAAAGTCAACTAATCCAAGCCCCTGCCACAGGCAGGGACACCTTCCACTAGAGCAGCTTGCTCCAAGCCCCTGTGTCCAACCTGGCCTTGGACACTGCCAGGGATGGGGCAGCCACAGCTTCTCTGGGCACCCTGTGCCAGTGCCTCAGCACCCTCACTGTAAAGGATTTCTTCCTTCTACCTAGTCTAAATCTCTACTCTTTTAGTTTAAAGCCAACACCCCTTGTACTATCACTAGAGGCATGGTGATTAAAAACTGTCCCTATCTTTCTTCTAAACCCCATTTAGGCACTGGAGCTGCTCTAAGGTGTCCCCTTCAGGAGCCTTCTCTTCTTCAGGCTGCCCCAGCCCAGATCTCTCAGCCTGGCTCCACATCAGTTTTGTGGCCCACCTCTGACTGAGGCCTCATTCCTGTTCACACATAAGGAGCTCCAGCAGATGTAAGAAGGGATGAAGCTGTGTGACCTATGCCACATCCGATGTTGTTATCTGAACCCAGACAGACAGACCACAGCAGCTCCGACTCACATCCATGCTGTTTGCGGGCACAGACCATTCCACACCTGGCTGTCCCACCACTATTCCTGGATGCAACATGGGCATTTGACAACTACAACCCTGGAGCAAAACTAGAAGCAAACCAACTAACCTTAACACGGGGATGGAAGAAGAGTCCATCACTGAACCCAGCTTGTTTTCTTTCACTGTGGATTCTACTTCCATTCCCCAAGGATTTCCTTGAAAATAATCCCAGGTCATCCCCATCTAACATCACCAATAGCATTTCCATTGCAACAAAACCAAATGCAGGCAATTCACACCTCTCACCTTGCATTTTTTAAAGTAACACTATACAATAAAACAGCTTGCCTGGATTCCAGCCTAATCTAAAAACAACTTTATGGCTTCTAATTTTAGCACTAATCTTCCTTTGTTATGGTTGTGTGATTTCTAATTATTTTATCCCCAAGCCTTGCTGTGATGGATAGTTGTACCATTTCCAATGCCGAGTGACTTGTAAAGGGCCTTTAAAAAATACGCTGAACATTTCAGGTTCATTTCCAGTTCCCACGCAAATAACATTCTCATATATGTCTTCGCTGTGGAAATATTATATTGTTATTAAAATAATGAAAGCAGTACGACATAAAAAGAGAGTTCCGTTTCCTATGATGATTCCAATCTGGTACTGCAAACACTGTACTTTCTCTCAAAAGTTGTTAAACAGCATAAATCCATTATCCAGATACAGATCTCTTAATAATTCAGTGCCTTTGGCTTGGCATCGCTCCCAGAACATTCTGCCTTTACCTACCCTTACTTTCAGGTTACAACACATCGGAGAGCAACCGGCCACACCGAAACCTTGGGGGGACTTTGCAAGGGATAGCATGAAGCAGTGGCAGAGACACGATGCTTTGATGTGCCCACGGAGCTTTGCCTACCCAAATCCTCTGAACTTACAGCAGCAAAGATCAACCCTCAGCTGAAGAAGTGTTGCAGGGGCTTACAGTGAGCCTCCAGCCGAGGCTCCTCAACAGGCAGATGTTTTCTCTCCTACCACGCTCACCTGAAGGAGCTTCTTGATCCTTCTAATCACTGACCTAGATCAAATCCGGATCTGTGCTGTTAAATTTGCACCAAGTTTCACTGAAGAGGGGATGCTGCCTGCAGGATGTTTCAGGATGCTGAGGCAGGGAGATGCCTAGTACGACCTGCCAGCAGCCGCCAGTATATTGAGGTGGGGGATGCAGGCACAGGGCTGGCAGATGTTCGGTGGGTTATTTCCTTCCCCAGGATTTACATGGATCTCCAGTCGATCGGAAAACATTCATTTGACCTGTGACATTTTTGTTTTAGTTACCTTCCAAGCTTTGACAGCAGCAGTTTAAACACAGCACATATGAGAAAGCACCCCAAACCCACAGAGTGGATGGGGAAAAAATATTGTACCACAGCCCTGATGATGAACATGTTTCTTCTTTCTTGTTCTTCATTTTTCTCTCTTTGACTTTCCGAGCCTGCTTCACCATCCGTGTCTTTTCCCTCCCCACTGGAAACATGAGCTGAGCTCCCCACCGCCCACCGCAATATTCAAGAGGGGAGGATATGGGTTGTTTTCTTTATTTTTTTAATTCCCTTCACAATGCTGTGTATAGAGCCCTTGAAATGGAGATTGTCAAAACAGGAAACAACCCAGTCAAAGTCCTCAGGCCTGGGTCCTGAAAATGTCACCGCACAGAGCTGCAAGGGAAGGAGAATAGCTCTCTGTTCCTGCACGGATGGAGGATGCTCTGGGAGAGTGGCCAGCAACACACAATCTGCCTTCATGACACCCTGGTTTTGAGAGCTGGGCTTTAAGCTCTGCTGAAATCAGTCGGAAGCTGGTTTTTATTAACTAATTTATTGGGAGAGAAATACAACATACGGGGTTGAAAATCACAACCCTGATACTTTTATCAGCATGGAGAATTTTGTAAGGAATATCATTTCACTCAGGAAGCCAATCCTACAGGAAATCCTTCATCCTTAGTGTTGAGGAGTAACATCCACAGCATCCTGCTGGCTTCCTTCTTACTCCTCTTAAATCTCACCCCTGCAGGCCCTCACTTCTCAAGCTCATGCTCTGAGTCTGAGCTAGCCTTGCTGGGCTGGAAGAACAAATCCTGGGTCAAATCCTATCCCTGCCACTCTGGGCAAGGCACCAGGCTGACCCTGCATCTCCACAAGGATTCACAGCAGCACACTGCTTGGCCCTGGGCTCTTTGATTTCCATCAATCCACCTTGGAGCAAAGATGTAAAGTTTCTCAAAGGCACAACTGTGAGGCCAGGTTATGAGGGAAGAATGCAGCTGCTGTGAATCCAGGTAAATCAGATTTTCACAGTTTATTTTTCTGCAGAAAATAGTTGATAGATTTGTTTTAAAAAGCAGGCTCCTGCAGCTGCAGGTTTCGAGCCCTTCTTAAAAGTCCAACCTGAACAAGCATCCGTGCCAACAATCACTGATATTCTAAAGCCTTTGATCGATCCTGATGAGAGTGAAAACCTTTCTTATTTGTTTGCTTTTACAGCTTTCTGCAAGTTAACTCAGGAGTACTTTCCAAGCAGAAGAGCTGGTGACCCCAGAACAAGGATCCAGCAATTCAGGCTGCCCAGAGAGGTGGTAGATGCCACATCTCTGGAAACATTTCAGGTCCAGGCTTGGAGTAACCTGCTTTAGTGGAAGGTGTCCCTGCCTGTGGCAGGGGGTTGGAATTGGATGAGCTTTACGGTTCCTTCCACCTCAAACCATTCTGTCATTTCCCTCTGGAAGCAGAGGAGATATATTCTTTTATTTTCAAGGGAATGGTGATTATTATCATAGTGTCAAGCCACTTATCTACAGAGTGACAATCTCAGCAGGAAAAAAATTCTATGGATTCATGTGATGGACAACTAGAAATACCATTTGGGATGCACAGCCAAGAATGTCAGATTTCTCCTGTCATCCAGGTAGAGAAGTAGAATAATTACCTAGGTCCTGATCCTGAAAGGTGCTGAGTGCAGTCAAGTGGTCTCCGCTCCCATATAGTTCAGTGTCTCAGGGGCTCTCAGCAGGGTCAGCCATGGAGCCTGGGCAAAACAAGACAGGTTGGTCTTAGTCCAGTGTTTTGTAAGAAAACTCATACATCCTGTAAGAAAAAACCCATCTCAGCTCCATGTGCCAGCCCTGTACTCCTGTATGGGGAGGTAACACAAGGATCAAGCAAAGCATGGCTGGGGAGATGCTCTCCAACACACAGGCATTCTCTGAAGATCAGGGATGGATGTCTACAGCACACAGAATACAAACTACAGGAGGACAGATGTGCCCATAGAGCTTTGGTCCACATCCAGGAACATCTAAATGATGCTCTCAGGAGTACTGCTTTATCCAACCTATGACCCGTGGACACGCACACTGTCCTGGAGCTAACACACCTTCCCGGCAGCAGACAAACTCCAGGGTTCCCTTGCCAAGTGTATGCTAAGGGATAAACCTGGAGATAAGGGAACTTTGCTGGTTTTCCAGGGAGGAAGCCTAGGAATACCTCTCATGCTCCTGCCGGCTGGCAGTGGTGTGTGACACGCCAGCCCCAGGAGGGCATGGCCATGCCAAACACAGGGTGAAGAGAGGAAAGGGGATGACAGGGACAGGATGATGGCACTTTTCTCCATACAGCCCTTTGTTGTAGGAGGTCCCCTGAGATGCTAGGCTCAGGGTGGCCAAGTCCTCCTTCTTCTTCCCCTATAAGGGGAACAGATGAGGGGAGGAAAACAATGCTCTCTACCCAGCCTCCTAATGGAAAAACAAAAGCACAATGATCCCTTCCAAAAATGTCTTTTGAGGAACAGACGATCGAGCCTGAAGGCCCAGTATTTCTGGTCCACTGATTTTTGGGTGATTTCCATCCTGGCAGGGTCTTTCTGTCCTTCCTTCAGGCTCGTGCAAGACTCACTCAGAGCCACATGGATCATGCAGGGCTTGCAAAGACCCCAAACCCAGTCAGGGTTTTAACATCCAGCAGCTTATAGAGCTGATGACACCAAAAGTGAGGTTCCTCTGCCAGACCCCATCATAAGCAAGTCGCAGCCATAGGGTGGAAGGTTTAAGGGGGCATCACACACCCATAGCCCTGGCCCAGGGCGATACGTTCAGCACGAAGGGTCTGCCCCAGTCTGATCCCACTGGAAACTGGGTCCAAAACCCACTAAAGCCAAAACCGGCATCAGGCTTTTCATTGCCCAGCAGTGGCGGCTTCCACAAAGCAGAAGAGGATTTCTGGCGTGCTGATTGCTCATGGAAAGTCCCTGACTGGCCCACAAGTGTGGAAAAAAATAGAAAATGGAACTTTAACACCAAGTTGGTGGCAGGCTGTCTATTTTCCTCTCCTGCGACTAGTTACCATGGATAGATTTCTGAGGTTAAGCATGCAATTGTTCATTACACTGCTTCTATTAAAGAGAGGATGAACACATCATCCTATTTGTACTGTACTTTAATTTCCAGAAATTCCTTGTTCATTTGTTTGCTTAAATTATTTCTCTCATTTAAAGAAACAATACAGTCTCAAAAGAGAGGGTCCAAGTCACTTGAGTAACCCTTCTGTGGTTCATTTCTTCTATGCTAGTTAACAAGGGCAGTAATTTCCCTAAGGTTTAATAGAAAACCTTCTTTCCAGAGTGCAGAGAGGCAGGACATCTTAAAAACCTGAGTGCTGTATTACAGTTATGTTGTAGGATGGGAAACCTTCCACTAGACCAGGTTGCTCCAAGCCCTGTCCAACCTGGCCTTGAACACTTCCACATATATATATATATGTGGATATATATATACACTATATATACACACACACACACATATATGTAATAAAACCCTAGTAAAGCTCTATTGAGACATACATGCAGGTGAAATGCATTCCACACTGGCAGTGCTGTTATGACTTATAAGAGCATTTGCTTTACAACTGCTTCTGCATCTCCTTAATATTATTTATGCAATAGGATTTGTCAAGCAACAGCTACAGATGTTTGCACAGAGTCTTCTTGCTTATCCAGTGATAATACCACAAGCCTGGGACAGCCGAACAAATCATGCCATGTAAATAATAAACACAAGGTTTGGTTAATCAGGAAGAGGCAGTGAGCAATATGGAGATTCCCACAGATTCCCTGCTGTGAGGAAGAAAACAAGAAAATGCCCTGACCTAAGCAGGGGTGAGTCTCACATACACACAGATCACAGGGAGATCACAGGAGCTGTTTGCAGATCACTTACCAAACATGAATAATTCAAGCAGAAGCGGCTGGAAGCATGAGAACAGATAGATGGGAGCTCACCCCTGCTGCTTTGTCAGGTTTTATTCTATTGAGTAAGGCAAAGAAACCATGAGCCCCAACAAAATCCCTATCTTAGTAGCACTGCCAGTGTTGTGCCGTAACTGTGCATCTCACACTGTACAGTGTTCTACCACAACCCCTGCCGATGATGAGCATCTTTTCCCTTCCTCCTTGAGGCAGTTTGGTGATTATTCGGCTGAGAAAGTGGGAGAAAATGATGCATTTTTTTTTAAACCTTCTTCAAGGTTTAGCAAAAAATTAGTATCTTTGGTAGGAAACCTGTTTCTTGCCAAGAGCTAGAGAGGCATTTATAGACCAAGCACAGGCCACATATCTCCATGTTACTCCTAAATAATTACTTGGCCACGCACTACATCCTCAGGGCTCTGGGTTCCCCACCCTTGTTTCTTAATTCCATGCAGAAAAATTAACTAATTAATATGTCTCTGCCAGATGTTCTTTGAAAGAGATATCACGTCTTCAAAACACAAGATGATGAAAGGAGTAATCGAGTAGATTGCTGACCAGAAAATCAAGGGCTGTAGCATGACAGTGGAAGGCACAGCTTTAAATCTTTCTCTGATACTTATGATGGTTTTATTTGCAAATCAAACTATGTGGCAATTAGCTGTATATAGATCTATGATGAAATTATGCCGTGTAGCTCTCCAAAGTGAAGAGAAGCCAGGGCTGGGCTGCATAATCACTCTTAACTCTGCCCCTCCAGGTGTTCCCATTCTAGCTCATGATCATGCTCTGTTTCCCAACCAAACAATGTGAACCTCTTGCAATTATACAGATGTATATGTAACATTTCCATAGACTATAAGCCATGTTGCGTGTGGTGGGATTTCTGTATCTTCCATGGCCAATCCTGGATTGTTATTTGTTCATTCTTCTCCAGATAATTATATCTGCCTGTTGCCCCCTGTCTAAGACTGCACCTCTTCAGGGCAAGCTTTGGATTTGTGGAGGCTTTGTTCAACCTTATATGCAACCTTCAGGCAGGGATCCTGCCTGAAGACCTGTAGGTGTCACTGGGATGCAAACAATAATAGAGACTCAAACTCTCACTTCACGTATCAAGAGGAATGTGGGGATGCAAAAGGCTAGTCCTGGAGCAGCACCGCTTGCCTCAAGTGTGCACTGGAACGGGTTGTGAGCTTGTAGTCAAACTAGCCACCTCAATAAGGTCTTTGTTCTCTGCCAGTTATCTGCAGAAGGCAGAATGCAAAGGTGGAGCCTACAGCCCTATTTGCAGTCACTGATAACACTGATTACAGCCAGCACTGCCTGAAAGCTGGGCCAGCCACCATGCCCATGAAGGCAGGGAATGGTTTGGGGAGAAGGTGTCACAGAATCATGGAATCATTTGTGTTGGAAGGGACCTCAAAGCTCATCCAGCTCCAACCCCTGCTGCTAGAGCAGGTTGCTCCAAGCCCCTGTGTCCAACCTGGCCTTGAACACTGCCACGCATGGGGCAGCCACAGCTTCTCTGGGCACCCT
>WYDI02042546.1:0-19297 GCA_009867235.2 Psittacus erithacus
CAAGATTTTGCCAGGCACAGAGGTGAAACTGACTGGTCTGTAGTTCCCTGGGTCATCCATTTTCCCCTTCTTGAAAATGAGGATTATATTTCCCTTTTTCCAGTCACTGGGAACTTCACCTGAAGCCATGATTTTTCAAATAGGATGGACAGTGACTTAGCAACTTCATTCGCCAGCTCCTTCAGGACCCGTGGATGGATTTCATCAGGTCCCACGGACTTGTGTATGTTCAGGTTCTTAAGCCGGTCTTGAACCAGATCATCTTCTACAGTGGCCCTAAGGTCTTCATTCTCACAGTCCCTGTGTCTGTCTTCTAAGATTTGAGTGGTGCGGTCAGAGCATTTGCCAGTGAAGACTGAGGCAAAGAAGTCATTAAGAGCCTCAGCCTCCTCCAAATTCAGGGTAGCCACTCCTGATAACTTCTGGAGAGGGTCCACATTGTCCCTAGTCTGTCTTTTGTTTGCAGTGTACCTAAAGAATCCCTTCCTGTTGTCTTTCACATCCCTAGCCAAGTTTAATTCTAACTGGGCCTTACCTTTCCTAACCTGGTCCCTAGCTTCCCGGACAACATCTCTGTTTTTAACTCAGCAGCTTCTTATCCGTCCAAGGAGATCTCCTGGCCCTCCTGCTACACTTCCTTCTAGTTTGGATGCAACACTTCTGAGCTTGTAGTAGGTGATCCTTGAATATCAACCAAGAGTCTTGGGCCCTCCTGCCCTCTAGGGCTCTGTCCCATGGAACCTTGCCAAGCAGGTTCCTGAAGGGGCCAAAGTCTGCTCTCTTGAAGTCCAGGGCAGTGAGCTTGCTGCACACTCTTCTCACTGTCCTGAGGATCTCGAATTTGACCATCTCGTGATCACTACAACCAAGGCTGCCCTGGAGCACCCCATTCCCAACCAGCCCTTCCCTGTTGGTGAGCACGAGGTCAAGCATGGTGCCTCTCCTTGTCGGTTCCTCTGTTACGTGCAGAAGGAAGTTGTCTTCCACACAATCGAGGAATATCCTGGATTGCTTTTGCTCGGCCGTACTGTTCCTGCAACAGATATCAGGGTGGTTGAAGTCCCCCCTGAGAACAAGTGCCTGGGAGCGTGAGCTGTTCCTATCTGTCTATAGAGTGGTTCATCCAGAGTCCTCTTGATCAGGCGGTCTGTAACATATCCCCATAATAATGTCTCCCATCGCTGTTCTCCCTTTAACCGTGATCCACAAACTCTCTGTTGACTGCTCACCTATCCCCAGATGGAGTTCCATACTCTCTACCCTATCCCTAGCATAAATAGCAAGTCCCCCTTCACCCCTGCTGGTCCTGTCTTTTCTAAAAAGCCTGTAACCTTCCATTCCAACACTCCAGCCGTAGCAGCCATGCCACCATGTTTCTGTGATACCTGTTGTATCATACCCTCATATATGTGCACACATCTCTAACTTCTCTTGTTTGTTCCCCATACTGTGGGTGTTTGTATAGGGGCATCTGACCCGAACTGCAGATGAAGCCAGCTCATTGGCTGGAGCGGCTGGAATATCTCTGCATTGCTCTGAGCATTTATTGTAGGTGGTGGCAACTGACTGGGTGTGTTGAGATGGAATGTTTCCCCACTCCCCCAATGCATCTAGTTTAAAGCTTTCTTGACCAGTCTGGCAAGCCTCCTACCAAAACTGCTCTTCCCTTTCATGATCAGATCAGCTTCACCAGCCTCCAGTAGACCTGGCTTCCCAGACTGAGTTCCATGTTCTAGATACCCAAACCTTTGACTATGGCACCACCCTTCTAACCATTTATTAACCTGGCCAATCCTCCTAGCTTTTTTAAGGTCCTCCCCTTTATCCTGGAGAATTGATGAAAGACAATCTGAGCTCCAGAGCCCCTAACCAACTCTCCCAGGGCTCTGAAGTCCTTCTTAATGTTCTCCAGGCTACTGCTGTCTATATCACTAGCACCCACATGGATAACTAGAAGTGGGTAATAGTCAGTGGGACTAGATCAGGCAGCCTCTCTCCAACATCCCTGACCCGAGCAAAGGTGGGATCTCTTTTGAGACCCCACCTGCAATACTGCATTCAGGTTAGATGGAGCTTTGAACAACCTGGTCTATTGGAAGGTGACCCTGTCTGTGGCAGGGATTTGGAACTAGATGGCCTTTAATGCCGCTTCCAGCCTAAACCGTTTTATGATTCCGTGAAATAAACAAAGAAATGTTTTGGATCCAGGTTGTCTTTTTTCCACAGATGTATTTTAGAAACATTGTTAGTTACTGTACTGAGTACAGGATTAACCAGAAGCTGAATTCAATGCAAAATATGTGGAAAAGTACAGAAGTACAGTAAAGCTTATTTTTAAGGCTTTAATGAAATTGATTTTTTTTTTTTTTTTTTTTTTTGCTAGTTTTAGGATTTTGCAGTAGAATGCTTGGAAATTGGACTGGAAGAGAGTAATGTCCTAACAGTAATCGCATAAAACTATCTAGAGAAGTTATGAAAACAAAACTAACAGTGTTTAATAGCACTTTTGTAGCTCATCATTTTTAAACCAGTCATCAGTGGTTTAGGCCTGATTTAAAGCTTCTGAACTTTGAAGGTTTCTCAGGATAAGAAGTATCAAATTAAAATATCCCTTTTCTACTATATCTATGAATTCTATGTTTCTGTGTCAGCTTTTTTCTTTGTAGCGTTAGAAGTTCTCATAAATAGGATTCTACACTGGGAATTTTGTGGAATAGATTGCTTGTGTGTATTTTCACTTTATACTACCCAATGTCATTTTTCTATCCCTTTGTTTCTCAAGTTAATATAATGCTTCTTTGTGTTGACAGTATGTCATTATCACTTCTGCTTTTTGTGCCAAAGGTCATGAGTAAAATATAATGAATTACTGAATATGTGGTCCTTAAAATCCTTCTCAGATTCCTGACCTCTCTCACCCTGTCTAAATTTGTTGACTTTTTTACTATATGCTGCAGAACTATTAAATGCCAGTCTTTGATGTCATAAATGCCAACTTTTTCTTATCTTCACATAGAGTTTATTTACAGTGTCTTCCCTTTTCCTTATAATACTGTAATTTTTGAATTGCATTTCCACATTTGCCATGGCAATTTCATTTACATGGTCTTACTTCATAATAGCCATTCTGTGCCTCTGCTCACATGATGAATGCAAGTAATCTTGTTTAAAATTTATATCAAGACTTGATTTGTTTTTCTAGACTGAAATTCCTAAAATCTTTGATCTTGATTCCAGTTTCACTGAGCATCATTTCTGCTTTTTCCCATCTTATCATGTCTATTTTTTTTCCTCAAGGTTATATCCAGTTAGGCTTTTAGTGAATATTGTTTTTGGACTCAACAGTGCCAATCCCAGCTTTCTTGAAGTTCAGTCTCCTCTTTTTTCCTCATTTTTGGGTGTGCAGTTATTGGTACTGATATCTTTTTATACACAATGATTCATTATATTAGGTATGGATGCTTTTTTTTTTTACTTGTGAGGGATTTGTGTTCCAAGTATGGCTTTAATGTAGTCTGACTTGTGGAAATTTAAGCCTCTAAAGAGTTTGAGACTTTGAGCTCTTTAGTTTGATTGAATTTGCATACTAGAAGCATTAATTCTTCACAGACTGACATTTTTGCAAACTTATTTTTATCTTTCAATCTGTTTACTTGAATAAATAGACATACAGCTACTTGATCCAAGTATATTTTCAATTTCATTCCTGCTTTCCAAAACTAGGTCTGAAGTAGTTACTTTTTTCTTCTTTTTTTTTTTTTTTTTTTTTTTAATTCTTTTATTTCTTCTCCTTTTGGTTAGTTGATTAGATGTTTTTCACTCATTTTTCAAGTTCTTCTAGGTATTGCATCTAGAAATTATTTGACCTACCAGTTAGTAGTCCTTTCTTTTCAAAAGTATGTTTGGGTTATTAGTTTTCCATATTCCTTCGAAATTCTTGCCAGTAGTTTCCTCTCCAATAGTGAGATCTTTGCCTATATCCATATGGGACTGTACTTATGGCTGGCAGACTTATTCTACAATCCCATTGGACTCTTTTTCTCTTTTTAATAATTGTTTTCCAAAATAATGTTCTTCCAGATAATTTTTAAATACATGAAAACTTACACAACAGTTTTATTTACACTCTTTAAAAGTTCTTTCCTCATAGCACTTGTATTCAGAAGTTTTGGGGCTTTTGTGTTATACTTAGCTTTACATTTTACCACATGTCACTCTAGTTTGTCCAGTGTGTTGATCAGCCTTCTTCCATAATTTTATGTCTGCCTGTTTCTCATTGACATCAAAGTTTTTCAGCTTTATTACCGTCTCTATTTCCTGATTCATTTTTGCAGTACACTTATTGATATTTTCTGTCATTCTTGTGTCTTCTCTAACTTTTCTGTGGATTTTTAAAAATCTATTTTTGTATTGTATTTTGCCTGATTTTCTATGTTTTGTGATTTAGAGTTATGAAAACAAGACTTTCTTCTTTCTTAAGTGTTACTCTCCTTACCTGCCCACTCACCCTTACCTGAGAAAGCTATTAGTTTACATTTTTGGATTACATACATTCAGAGTCCTTTTTCTGTTTCTGCCTTCTCACAGCTAAAGGTAGTCTACAGCGCCAGGTCTTGATTTGTGTCACTATGTAATTTAAGGGGTTTTTTATAAGTAAAAGAATTCCACTACAGGTCACTTGAATGTCTGTTTCTGTGGAACTTCTTCCCCAGCACAGCAGATTTATAATTTGTCTGGGAACATCCTTTCTCAAGCATGTCTTAGGCTGATCAATGGCTATAATGGTTATTTTGGTTATTATCCACTTTGACCACCTTTTAGGAGTCATCTTTAAGACTGTCCAAGGATCCCATCCAAAGTACTCTTGGACCAAGTAGACAGTAGTAGTTCCGAAGATGGCTAAGATTTCAGTGAATCACCTTTGTTTAGTCAACTGAGTGTTACAGATAAATCCATTTTCTCACCTATGCAAATGGCTGTCTGGGGAGTTCTCGGATTGCACAGGAAAGTTCAGTGGGTGCACACAGGGGCACATCTTAGATACGAGGCTAGACCAAATTTATAGCTATAGAATGAACTTGAATTTCATCCTTGTATCTCATGCTAAGTTCTGTAGCTCTTGCTACTCCACCCTTGTGTTGTGCAGGTTTCTGCAATTACATTTTCTGGGCAGCTTTCTCTATACTATCTTCAACTTCATCTGGATTTCTACTGTATTTCTAGTCAGCTGTCACTATTTTCAGTTAATTAATTTTGGAGAGAATTTGGGCATAATCAAATTCCAGCAGATAATCATTCAAAAACCAGAGAGCTTTGCATCTAATAAGGAAATTTTGCTGCATGCTGAGACGTACTACAGAGTGGGAATTTGTTGAAGACATATTACTATCATACCATTGAAGAAGAGATAAAAAAACCAGTTGCAAACTTTTGCAAGATTTTTAACATTCCTGGGTTTCAGAATGTCTTGCCTTTTCATTTCCCGATGAACAGAAAGGACACAGAGAACCTTAAAATTGAAGATGCAAGTCTGCATCGAAGAGAATAAGAGAAACAAGAGGCACAGGTGGTTGTTTTGGTAGAGTCATCACTCTGTCGACCTTCAGAGTGAGGATACAAATGTGCATGAGAAGTGGTAGAAAGGAATGAAAAGGAGTGATTAGGCCTGGAGTGAAAGAAGGTTTGTATTTTGAACGTTTGTGTTGGGAGCTTGTGGTTTGCTTTCAAATTTAATTCACTTTTCTGTAGTTTATTTTTTTTCTTGGAAAAAATCCTGTTTTGTCTTTCACTAGAATGTCCATCAGGAAAATGAGACACAAATAGCACTTGTTGAAATGAGAAGTCCACTAGCTTTCCTATGAAATGAGGGGAGGAAGCCAGGAATTTCCTAACATTTTTTTTCCAGCATCTTTTCCACCTATTTCTGATACCTTGTTTTTCTGAATTGCTGGTCCTTTCTTCTGAAGGACTAATGCAGACTTTACGCTTGATTTTACCATTTGTATCACTGCTTAGAAAAATCAGTCGGTACCTGGAGGCTGGATACTTTGAACAGCATTTTAAAATATTTTACTCGTTTTAGCACTTGTATTCCTAAAGTTTTCACCTGCATGTCTTAACACTTTGGGATTACTTTGTTTACTGGCCCTTGTCTCATTGAGGCTGGATGTCGGCCATACCAGTGACCCATTGCAATCTCCTCCTTTCCTGTGTCGTTCTTTGGGGAAGATACAAGTAACAGCTACAGGATGCTTTCATGCATGTGGCCAATCTTCTCCAGAGTAAAGGCTGTAGATTTCACAGCTGCAATTCCTTAGTGGAAGCAGATGAACTGTGACCTACTGCAGACAGCTGCTTTGGGTTACATCATCTCACTAGTCACCACCCACTGCTGCAGACAGCCAGCCGGAGGGATGCAGCGAACAGGCAGCCTTTCATTGACACTTCATGAATTAATGGCTAGGGGCTGCTCAAGAGGAGCACAGTTGGCATCCCTTCCTCCTCGGAGACCCAGTGTTTCAGATGCCTATGGCAGAAATTCAGGGAAAAAAGAGGATGAATTACAACAAGCGTCTCCTTGGTGTTTTGGAATGTGTTGTCCTTTTGGCAACAGTGCTTTTTTGTTTGGGGTTTTTCCTTTCTGCTACTAGATTAGTATATTACCTAAAAAGATAACCCTTTTCATGCTGAATGCTTGAGGGAAAGTGTTGAATTCCCATTCTTCTTACATGACATCGCTTTGGTTCTTATTAAAAGATGACTGCATGTCTCTGTTTCTTATCATCCATGTTTTATACTTTAGCTCTCAAAAAGAGTGATGTGCACTGTGGTGAGCAAATTCTTCCTCTCTCCATCTTGCTGATTTGGTATCTGCTCCTATGATGCGATCTGTCAGCCTGCCCTCAATTAGAATCCGGTTTTACTTTCAGATTAGAAATCAAATAATAGATCAAA
This sequence comes from Psittacus erithacus, assembly GCA_009867235.2. Classification (NCBI taxonomy): domain Eukaryota; kingdom Metazoa; phylum Chordata; class Aves; order Psittaciformes; family Psittacidae; genus Psittacus; species Psittacus erithacus. Next base: position 6,955 of record WYDI02042546.1, read on the forward strand.
CAAAGAATTAGCTGAACAATGTCTTGCTATTCAATGTCAGACAAGCAGAAACTGCTTGTTAGTTCCCTGCAAATAAATTAGTATTCAGTATAATGAGAGAAAAGCTGTTGAAACGTCAAGCCACTTCTGAGTGGCATTTATCTTCAGTCACAGCTGATTTGATATAATGATATGTTAATACAGAAGCAAAGAAATTCTCTAGCTCAGAAGATTTCTTTAACCTGAAGAAGGGTCTCTTGAAATTTTTCAGCACTTGCACGTTATCTAAATTAAAGGGTAAAAAAGAGGTGTTAAGGAGCCATAGAATTCATAGACAGATACTAGTTACTAATATATAGTTTTGCATAAATTAGTTTGTATGGATGATTTTTCTTGTCAGTAAAACTGCATTTAACATTTAAATCCAACCTTGTGATTTCCTCTTCCACAGAGATATTTATGTCTGTGAAAACAGAGGCTTTGAAACTTCAGAATGTACTGAAAGGCATTAAATCTTGAAAGATAACTAGTAGCAGCTCCATCTATGCCATGTAGATATAAAGTGATGAAAGAATTTAATCTGTACTCATTTATTTTGAAGTATAGTAAATGAAGATCTCTCCATCTCCTTTACTTTCAAAAATGGCCACTGAACTGGGCATTTAAAAAATTTTATCCAGTAGTGTCTAATTCTGTTACTTTCCACATTTATTTTACAAGAATTGTATTTGCAAATCAAATAGAGAAAGGAAATACATCGATTAGCAATTTTTATTTTTTTTTCAAAATTCAGATATACTTCAAGTGAAGTAAAACGTGAAAGGGGATAACTTGGAAGAAAATAAATGAGTTTTGTTTATATTGGCTTTAGTTTATTTTAGTTCAAGCACATTCACTGTGGTTTTCTGTATGATATTGGACAGATTTAGAAAAGAGTTAATTAAATAAGCCTATTTCTAAAAGAGAATTAAAGCAATACTGAAGATAAATTAGTGTAGTCTACGTCTTTATTTTATCTAGGAAGTTAATTCTACAAAGAGCTGTATGCTCCTCATCCAATGAACCCTGGCTAGGTATATTTATATGGGTAAAGAGAAAATCTTGGAAGATATGGATCTAGATTTAGTTTGCCTAAATCCTTTAAAAAATTCTAACACTTATCTCAAGTTTTGTCTCAGCCACCAGAAACTGCAAAGTTTAACTGGGAATTGCTTGAAAATTTACAATAAGGCTGCTACTATTTCCTACCCTTTTTTGATCTGGAATGGCTGTAAGAGCAGTTAGTCTGTCTTAATGGAGTTTTAGCACTTCTCTCTCCTGGGAGGAATGAAACTGATGGGGAAAACAGGAAACCAAATATCTAAGCAACTTCAAAATCATTTATGGTTTTGATTTTAGAAATATGAAGCTTTTTGTAGGTGGAGGCACACATCTATTTTTCTGGAGCAATTTACAAGCTCATAAAGAATTCATCAAACCAGTGACTGCAGGTTGCTTGCTCCTTATTCACACATTGTCATGTTTGGATTATATGTGTTATATATGTGTATATGTGTTATATATGTGTCTATGTGTTATGTAAACGCTACAGCAATATAGATAAAAATTATTGGAATAAAACTGTAGTGATCCATTTTCTTGAAAACTCAACATTAAGCAAACAATTGAATAATCTTTAAAATTTTGCCTGCTGTCACATGAATAAATGTAACAGATCTGGAACAGGGTCACTGTCAGGCAAGAGAGAAGTGGAGAAATCCATTTAATGGAACAGTGCAGCTGGCAGCTGAGTTTGTATTGGAAAACACTGTTTCTTGCATTATTCCAATACTATGAATATACTCTGGTGATCACATTTCTTATTTTGTGAAATTAAAGTTATAGGAAGAGAGCCCTCTTTAGTTCTGATAAATCCTGGAAGAGCGTTCGCATATGGCTGAGATTGTGTAATAGATGAGAAGATACATACTGTAGAGAGGATTTAGGATTATCTGAGGTGAGTAAAGTGATGATTTCCCTGGTTCATGATATCCTGTAAATTTCTGCTATAGTTTAGTTTAAAATACTTCATAGGAACAACGTTTTAGGGGTAATAAGGAGGTACTATTAATATTCATGTGCTGGATAAGATGCCTGAAGCATGTCAAGATTATTTTTTTTTTAATTATCTTTAAATAATTTTGTTCTAAAGTTTGCCACAATGTTTTCTGTGTTAAGTCTTGTTCTTCAAAATAAGTAATAAAGTACTATTTAATTAGCTGCATATTTGAAGCGACGTCTGCTTGTGTCTGACTAAAACTTTAACCTGAAGAAGAAATAAGTATGTCTGAACCAAAGCAATTCCAAGACCTTTGGTCTAGTTGTCCTGGGTTCAGCAGTAGCAGTCATTTTTCTCCTTCTTAGTAGCTGGTGCAGTGCTGTGTTTTTGACTTTCGGCCTGGGAACAGCGCTGATAACACCGATGTTTTTAGTTGTTGCTCAGTAATGTTTACTCTGACCAAGGACTGTCTGAGTCTCATGCTCTGTCAGGGTGGAGGAGAAGCCGGGAGGAAGCAGAGACAGGACACCTGACCCAAACTAACCAAAGACATATTCCATACGACAGCACGTCATGCCCAGGATCTAACTGGCAGTTACCCGGAAGGGCTCGATCACTCTTGAGGTGGGGCTGGGTATTGGTCGGTGGTGAGCCATTGTATTCTTTTCTCTTGTTATTTCCCTTGTCATTTTTATTATTGGTGGTAGCAGTAGTGATTTGTGTTATACCTTAATTACTGAAGTGTTCTTATCTCAACCTGTGGGAGTTGTGTTCTTTTGATTCTCCTTCCCATCCCTCTGGGAGCTGAGGGAGAAAGTAGGGGAGTGAGTGAGAGGCTGTGTGGCTGGGCAAAACCCACGACACTAGTAAAAGATTTTTGCCACTTTTCCTGAAATAAATGTTGCTTATATGCTCTATATTTATCAGAAGAAGGAAGTGTCCCAGAATAAGTCTTGAAAAATACGTTTGGGGTTTTTTTCTGCTATGTGAATCAAATTTCCTACGCATGAAAATAGAACTATAAGGAGTTTTCAGGACCATTTAATCCATCACCACATTGTACACACCCTCATTTTTTGCAGGCTGATTTTTAGGTTCAGTTTTTTAAAGCTGGTGGGATTCTTGGTTTGCTACGGTTTCGTTTGGTTTGGTTTGTTTTTTCCCCACGGGTATTCAGGTAGTGAAGTTGTTTCAGAATAACCCCCACCTGATCCTAAAATAAGAGTGCAAAACATACCTTCATCTGTAAAGTCAAGAACTGTATTTTCAATTCAGTGATTTCTTACTGGAATGAAATTAGTTTCTGTCTTTAACACAGCTTCCACTCAAATGAGACAGAATTATAGGTTATGTGTTGGATTGCTGAGAATTAATTAAGAATTTCTTAATTGAGAATTAGGAAACATCCCCACACCTAATGAGTGTAGTGGAAGGTAATAATACATAGACATAACAGAGAAGACAATAACTGAAATCTGGGATACATAATTCTTTCCATATCAAGTCTGAATTCTCTATTTGGGCAGATATATTTATGTACTGAATAGACAGCTTTAAATGATTTACCATGACCACTCTTCTACTTAGCTTATCTCGGCGAACTTTGACTGTAAAACCCAAACTCTTCGTAATTTACAATTCTAATCATAAGAGCAAAGGTGCCTTTATTTTATGATAGTTAATGCAAAATGATAAGGTCTAATACTATTAATTCAAACAACTCCTTTTCCTGTGATTTAGAGAAGTATCTGAAAAAATGGAATGTGTTTTGAAGTGCTGCTCTGTCTCTAGTCTCACTTAGTCTTATTCACCAGTGAACCAAATAAGAAAGTACTAATCATAATCAGCACCCTAGTTTTTAGAAATGAGTGAGACAATTACTTCATTTTACACAAGGTGCTTAATTGTATTTTAGAAACTGTCATTTCTGAGCAAGTTTTTGTGCAGCAAATGATTCATTAAATCTGCTTAGCTGCCTGTTTGCAGGTTATCCATAAGCAGATCTGTTCATGGAATGTCATCCAGCTTTTTTATTGTTCCCTGTGTCACCACAGAGTCTCATGTTTGGTGATTTTGTCTCTTGATTTCTTGATTTTTAAGGTTTTGAGGAACAAGACCGAATTAAGGGTTTGAGTAACCTATGTTTAGAGATTGTTAAAGATTGTAAAGAGATTTGAAGAAGCAAGCAAATTGTCATACATGCCACAGGACGTTTACAGAAGGACTTTTCTTAATTAACATTGAACAGCAATAAAGCACCCCTACAAATGTTAGTAAAGTAGGAGTAACCTGGATTGTAAGGATATAAAATCAAACTGTCAGAATTTGTTTTAGGGAATAAATTTTGAGTGTTAGCCAAGCTGCTATAACTACCAGTCAATTCCGTTTCAAGAGGCAATATAAAAATGAATTTTTTATCAATCCTTCAAGTCAGTCAATGGATTTCGTACAAATGAAGTTTTGCACTGGGTTTAAGGGGGAGGAATGGTTATTCTATTAAATGAGAAGATGAGTAAAAACTGGAAGCAATTTTGAACTTAGTGAATGGTCTGTTGTAAATTCTGTGTCTACTCTGTTCTTTATCTGTGGGTTTTCTGATAAGCATTTGTGCAGAATATTAATTAAAGATATTTTTAGCATAGCACCAGTTTGGGTGGGAGGCAGCTATTTGCATCTCATGGCAGATGACTTTGTTTCTTTTAAGTTTATGACAAATAAGAAGCCATAAACATGTGAAAAAGAAGATTTCAGACTGGGAAATCAGCAACAGAGCATAAAGAGGTACATTTTTAAACAAATAAAGTTGTGTGTAGCATTCAGGCCAAATGAAAAAAACACTGTGGTGCATTAGACTTTTAAAGGACTTTTCTCCTGTGTCAGTGAGACAATCAAAATTTTTTATGAGCCTTTGCCTGTTACTCATTTCTACCACAGAAATACACTGTGTTTAAATTCAGCGTGATGCATGTTGTATTCTTTTTAAAAGCTATTTGCTGTAACAGTATCCTCTAATGATACTATGTTTACTTGCTCTTACTGCTTTCCTGTCCCTCTTTTTCCTTATGCTTTCTATATATGGCACCTATGTCATAAAATAAATACTGTTTTTCTGAGTAAGTAGTTTCTAGTTATTTTCCTTGCGTCTGAAAGAAGTGTAGAACTGTACTGGTCATTTCTTAGATACTTGCAGTAACTTCATTTGAATTCATTGTGTTTTCTGCCTTCTGATGTTTTCGAAAGTTGTGGATTCTGATACCAAAAGAAAAGTAAGCTTCTCAGTGTGCGTGGGAATTTCTTATCCATCATTTTCACTACCATTGAGAGTTCATTTTCCCTGCTTTCCTTGCTGGTGTGTCCTACAAGACTGCCAAGGAGACCAGTGGTAGTGGCATTAGACTAAGGAAATAGTGAGAGCTTTTAGGCATCTGTTATGCATAGTGTCTTAATTTGCTGCTCTAAGATTTAGAGTATATTGTCCCTTGCAAAAATTTTCATTGCCATTCGCAACATCAGCTGCTTTTCCTGGAGTAGTAGCTCAAAACTATTTTATCCCAGAAATTCTTTATATGCCATTGAAAGTCCTTTACCAAGATGTGCCTGCAAATGAAATCACTACAGGAGATACAACTAAACTTTGGGAAGCATTTCAGTTCTCTGTGGGCTGTAGACATTCAGGATGCCCATTATAGTTTTCTCCCTAGATCTGAAGATTATGAGAAGGGTGTAAGAAACTGTCTTGTGGGAGCTCAGAAACACAGTCCTGTTTCCATTCTTGAGATGTGAGAACAATTTGCAAGCTGTGTAGAAAAAAGTACGTTCACCTCAGAAGGTTTGCTTTACCACTAAGTGACAGGGGATAAATCATATTTCAGCCTGTCAGCAGACTCTAAAGTTAGCTTTAAATAATCTTACTGATTGTTAACAAAAAATAGATTTCAACATTATTTCTTGGAAGCCATAGCTTGATGCTTCTTCCAGGATCATGATGGCTTGGCATGGTTAAATCCAGTGGTGTAAAGCATCTGACATTTAAATACATTTTTGTTCCTTTTAGCCCAGTGGCTGTTTCACAGCTGTTGAAACAACACCTCGTTTTTCTTTCCAACCTTTCTTTGAATATATTGTGACTAAAGGAATTCTGTTGGAGATTAGAGAGTGAGAGAATCTTTTGTTCACTCCTTACAATGGTTTGGGTCTGGGCTTCTGAATAGAGGGCAGTCTCATATTTTGTATACTGTTATTTGTGCCAGGTGTTCTACTACGAACCGGCACTGAACATTGATAAACATCTACACATTTAAACTTGTTCAGAAGGTCTATAGTTGAGTGTGAATAAACAATTGAAAAGAATGTACTCCATCTGTTAATAGCCAACATTCTTCTGGTTTAAAATTCAAATTTGAAAATCCAGGAGCTTTTAACTTCATGTCTTTATCCACTTCTGATTAGTGGTGGAGTCTTACAGGCATTCATGATAAAGAACATGCATTTATTACTTCATTGCATTCTTAAAGAAAGAAATTCTATACCAAAACTTATTTCTGAATAAAGTCAGTCTAGTTTCTGTTTTCTCATGTTGCTAATATAACAGTAAAACTTACAGATTAAAACCTAAATACTTATCTGCTTGAGATTGAGAACTTCTTGATGTACCATATGACTGTGGAGGGACAAATCAGTTTCTTTTTAGGAAGTACCTCACTTTTATGCGAAACAAGGTCCAGTCACTACACTAAAGTAATAAGTTCTAATTTGCAACAGTACACAATTATCTAGAATGTATTGCAACAGAAGTATCAGATATCATCAAAAACTGATTTTGCAGTATACTAACGCTGACATCCTGAATTAGGCTAGTGTTCAGCTGGACCTGTGATGCATATCCATCTTGAGAAATTAGTAGCTTCCATGGAAAGTACAGAGCAATACAGTGAGCAGGCAGAGTATGATATGACTTTTTCAGCTGGAACGTTTAGACATCTCTGATTTTCTTGTTCCCTGAACAAGATACTACACATTCTAGTGTACATTATCATTCACTGTGGTAACCCTTCATGTTCTTCATATTAACTTATATATCTGGTTCTGTTCTAATCTGTTTCAATTTCAATACTAGGTTGAATCCACCCTTTGCCAATAAGTTTCACAGCTCAGTTATCTTTGGTGGGTGTGATCACACCACCCTGATTCAGCTGTACAGCTTCTGGGCTGCTTGGAGGACTGGACAGTGGCTTCTGAATTCTGAGCTGATATACACAGTATTGGTGAAATGAGAACACTATGTTTGGCATGATGCTCAGTTACTTATATGCTAGTGGTATATTCCCTTAAACTAGTAAAAAAATCCAGAATGAACATATTGAGAAGGTGATTTGTCTAAAAAGTGTAGCAGTAACGACTGCTATTGAAAGATCTCAAGGTGTTTACATCAACTGGAGGATTCTTTTCATCTGAATTTTTGATGTGTTACGAGCTTTTTATCTGTAAACTCCTGTGCATCTTTTGTTTCTTTTAGCGTTAACCCCTGCAATGAATGATACATTTTACTCTGTGTTGTAGTAGCCAGGAAAGAGTTGAAAGTAAAAATTATCTTTTAGGATCTCAAATCAAGTCATTTTGTTCTGAGATACAGATTAAACCCTGAACAAGGGTAAATTTTACTGGTTCATATGAATGCCATACCAATGCCAGTAGCTTCAGGCCAGGAAAGAGTCAATTTCAAATTCCTTGAAGCCAAGTAAGACCTCAGAGGAGCCTCATAGCAGGTGTTTGGGAGTTCAGTGGGAGCTGTTTGGTTCTGTGCTCTGCCTCTGTGCAGACTCTTGGCTGCTGGGTTCTGCCTCTGTCTATGCCTCAACCTTAAATACATGCAGCAGTACAGCAGCTCTCAGTAGCTGCTGTATGCTTTCTGTGCTGGGTATTTCTTTCTCTCGCATATACCACAATTGTTTTTTAGTTAAGGTGTACCATGCTTTAAAGAGAAAGATGACAAACTGCACTGAAAAGCATTTTAGGAGGGAATTCAGATGTACTGTTTCTCTTGTACAGTGTACTTACGCAAGTACAGGATGTTATTTCATGCTGCGTAATCATCAAGCGATAAGATGCATTTTGAGACTGGATGCTTCTTCCAAAAGGTGTATTTTTCTTCATCCAAAAGTTATTGATGCATAATGCAGAGTACATTGATAGCTTAATGCAGGAATTATGCCTGAAACTGTATAGGCTGATAATGCATGTGGCCTCTGGCCTTCAATATAATGAAGCTTTGAAAATGCTGTGAAACACTATCTGGTAAGACAAAGAGGTGTGTCTAACACAAAACAAGTCCCAGATACCTCGTCTACAAAAGGTACATGACTCATGTAGGAAATTCTCTCATTACTGACTGTCAGAACAAAACACAGTGTAAAAATGGTTAGGGAAACACCTTCTAATACAGGCGGCGAGGGGGACCATGTTTGTGTTTGGGAGAGGCACTGGGATTTATCAGGAGGTGGGAAGGCTGTGGGGAAGGTTTTCTCTGGCTGGGTGCACCAGCTTATAGGGTCGAGCAGCTGCTGAGTCACTGCACACCCCACTCAAACAACAGGGACTCAGATATCCTGAGAAGTAAATTACAGACCTAGCATCTTGTATGATACTATGTATCCATATCATAGTATGGACAGGGGTAGAGCAGCTGGTGCCATCCACGTGGACTTGTGCAAAGCATTCGACACTGTCCCGCATGATATCCTTGTCTCTAAATTAGAGAGACATCAATTTGATAGATGGACCACTCAGCGCATAGAGAACCAGCTTGATGGCCACATGGAAAGAGTTGTGGTCAATGGCTCAGTGTCCAGCTGGAGACCAGTAACGAGTGGTGTCCCTCAGGGATCAGTGTTGGGACCAATCTTGTTCAACATCTTTGTTGGTGACATAGACAGTGGGATTGAGTGCGCCCTCAGCAGGTTTGCCGATAACACCAAGCTGTGTGGTTCGGTTGATACGCTGGAGGGAAGGAATGCCATCCAGAGGGACTCTGGCACGCTTGTGAGATGGGCAGATGCCAACCTTATGAAGTTTAACCATGCCAAGTGCAAGGTCCTACACCTGGGTGGGAGGAATCCCAGGCACAGCTACAGGTTGGGCAGAGAAGACATTCAGAGCAGCCCTGTGGAGAAGGACCTGGGGGTGTTGGTTGATGAGAAACTGAACATGAGCCAGCTTCAGTGTGCTCTCGCAGCCCAGAAAGCCAACCATATCCTGGGCTGCATCAAAAGGAACATGACCAGCAGGTCAAAGGAGGTGATCCTGCCCCTCTACTCTGCTGTCGTGAGACCTCACTTGGAGTATTGTGTGCATTTTTTGTATCCTCAACATAAAAAGGACATGGAACTGTTGGAACAAGTCCAGATAAGGCCCATGAGGATGACCAGGGGGCTGCAGCTCCTCCCATATGAAGATAGGCTGAGTAAGTTTGGGCTTTTCAGCCTGGAGAAGAGAAGGTTGCATGGAGACCTCATAGCAGCCTTCCAGTGTGTCTGAAGGGGGCCTGTAAGGATGCTGGAGAGGGACTCTTCATTAGGGACTGTAGTGATAGAACAAGGGGTAACAGGTTAAAACTTAAACAGGGGAAGTTTAGATTGGATATAAGGAGGAAATTCTTTACTGTGAGGGTGGTGAGGCACTGGAATGGGTTGCCCAGGGAAGTTGTGAATGCTCCATCCCTTGTGGTGTTCAAGGCCAGGTTGGACAGAGTCTTGAGTGGCATGCTTTAGTGTGAGATGTCCCTGCCTATGGTAGGGGGGTTGGAACTAGATGATCTTAAGGTCCTATCCAACCCTGACTATTCTATGATTCTTTGATTCTATCTTGCTAAACAGTAGAGCCAGAAAGATGTATGGCAAGATAATTAGAAAGTCCTGCTGCAATTAAAGAAAAAAAAAAAAAAAAAAAAGTGTTTTTGTAAAAGCAGGTATAAATCAATAGCTTAAATGAAGACATGCTAATTTACTCCAGCTGGATATTTGGTCTGTTACTTGCTAGTTTGTGTCAAATACCCAGCCCTGCTATCATCATCTCCGGAAACCATTCAGCTCCTTATTTAGAGCATAAAGATCTGGGAGAAGTTGGAAATTCTGGTTGCAAGAATCTGGTCCAACTGACTTCATTGATAACACATGTGACAGAGGTTTGGTATACTAAATAAGGAGAGATAAAAAAGAAAACCTCCATCCCTGTAAAGATGGATCTGCTTTTTTTATTTTTCTTCACAAGGAAATAAAGAGAAGAACCCAACAACTCCTATATCCACACGCTGCTGAACATTAGGACTCTAAAGTTATTAAACCCACTCTTAGCATAGGCGCAAAGCATTAAAAATCTTATCAAATGTATTTTTGAACTAAAATATGGAACCTAAAATCCAATATGAAGAAACGATTCTACAAAGTGTATGAATCAAGTCTTCTAATACAAGGACAATCACAGTGGAAAAATTTATACAAAATCTTGTGCCATGAAGCTATTCACTCCAATGATTGTCTTGCCGGATGTCTTAGTATTTACCAAGCATGAGAAAATTCTGGCTTCTCTTTCAGCATTGTGCAAGCTGTCACAAAAGTTTATGAAACTGATCACAAAACACAAACAAATCCAGTATCATATTAATGGAAACAATGGTAGTTTTGCTACCCAGACAAGAAAAAGCATACTCACATGGACTGAATAGTAATTGCAGTGCATTATTGTAAAGAAATGAGGTAACTGAAATCTATCTAATTGAATTGCAGGTCTTAGAGATAATGTTACCATTGTTTTCTAATGCCTTTGCTGCCTATTTGAAGAATACATATTGTGGTAAACGCTGTATGATTTGATAGCAGAAAATAGTATAAATGCAATTAATGCCCATCAGCAGTCTGACAGGACATTCCTGAACTTCTGCTCTCTAATACATAGGAGAGGTTGTCAGAGGCCCAGAAATATGACAAGACTGCAGTGAACAAATATGGTTTGTGTAAAGAACCTCACCTCATGAAGAAATACGTCATGATAATTGGAAACTATGTTGCGGCACATGGAAAATAAGAGGTGATTGGCGACAACCAACATGACTTCACTAAGGGCAAATTGTGCCTGACAAATTTGGTGGCCTTTTAAGGTAGGGCCACAGCACTGGTAGATCAGAGAAGAGCTACTGATGTCATCTACCTGGAATTGTGGAAGGCATTTGAAGCTATTTCACATGACATCCTTGTCTCTAAATTGGAAAGGCATGGATCTGATGGATGTAGCACTCAATGGATAAGGAATTGGCTGGATGGTTCAACTGGAAGAGCTTTGGTCAATGGCTCAATGTCCAAGTGAATATTGGTGATGAGTAATGTTCCTCAGGGGTCAGTATGGGGACCAGGACTGTTCAACATCTTTGCTGGCAACATGGACAGTGGGATTGAGTGCACCCTGGGCAAATTCGCTGATGACACCAAGCTGTGTGGTTCGGTTGATACGCTGGAGGGAAGGAATGCCATCCAGAGGGAGCTTGACACACTTGGTCCGATGCAAACCTCATGAAGTTTTCAACCTCATGAGACTGGAGAAGAAAAAACTCAAGGGAGACCTGATAGGAGCCTTCCACTACCTAAACAGGGCTTACAAGAAATCTGGGAAGGGACTTTTTACAAAGCAATGGAGTAATAGAAGGTGGGGATGGCTTTAATTTGAAAGAGGGTAGATTTAGATTAGATATTAGAAAGAAATTCTTTACTATGGTGATGGTGAGATACTAGCACAGGTAAGTTATGGCTGCTCTAACCCTGGGGGTGTTTAAGACCAGGTTAAATGAGGCTTTGAGCAGCCTGGTCTATTGGAGGGTGACTCTGCCCATGGCAGGGTGATTGGAAATAGATGATCTTAATGTCCTTTCTAACTCAACCCATTCTGTAATGCTGTAATTCATTCTATAATTGCCTTATTTTGCATTAATGTGGTAGAGGTACTATAAAATAAACAGGACCTTCCACCACCAATACTTGAACTCTGTGTAACAAGGGTTTGAGCATAAATCCATAATGTCAGCTCAGTGCGTTTTCATATTCTGTGAGGTAACAAAGTTTAACAGTAAAAAAGAAGCAGAATGAGTAGTGTCCTGGGTTCAGCAGTAGCAGTCATTTTTCTCCTTCTTAGTAGCTGGTGCAGTGCCGTGTTTTTGATTTTGGTCTGGGAACAGCGTTGATAACACCGATGTTTGTAGCTACTCCTTAGAATGTTTAGACTGAGCAAGGACATTCTGAGCCTCATGCTCTGCCAGGGAGGAGGGGAAGCCGGGAGGAAGCA
>WYDI02042547.1:0-16743 GCA_009867235.2 Psittacus erithacus
TAATATTACTAGTTGAAACAAGAAAATATTAATATAGCATATAATATTGTAGCATACAATATTATTATATTAATATAATTAATTATTATATAATAATTATTAATACATTAACATATTGTCTTCAGGCAAAGGCTGGTAACACCAGTTTCAAGGTGGTAATGTATTTCTTATAACAATTTGCAGAACATTCATCCAGCAGGTTGGAAACAAGTTGCAACCACTCACATCTTATAGTAATACTGTAATGGTGAATGAATCAGAAAGACTACAGTGGAAAATGTGGTATCCTACCTTAGTGCTTAAGAGAGCTGTCACCGGCTGTCAGTCTTTGTGTCTTTCCACCTTTGAAGACAGTTTTTACATTTTATCTAAAGCCATCACTGAATTGCATCTCCAGACCCTTCCAAAGAAAAAGTCATCTCCATTGTTTCCTCATTCTCTTACTCTAGGCGTCATCTTAGTCAGAAGAATGCAATGAAAGTAAGAAGAATGCAGTGAAAGTAAGAATTCTGTTGTTCTCTTACGTCTATAAACACTTCAACTTTGACAGTTTGCCTTGTTAAACCAGAGGTCATAACTGGGTAAACCTATCAACTGACTCAGGAAGAAATTGAACTTTTATGACTTGTACTGGCTGTGCATTGGAAATGAGATATATTCTGAGCTCTTCCATGCTTTCAGTTCAGAGCATTTTGGATATGCTCAAAGGAGAAAATGTTCAGATGCACACATCTCTATGTCAACAATAAAACTGAGGATCTTTTGCAGACTTGGACAGTGTTTAAAGTTTTCTTTCAGCATGGCTATATTATATAATAGCAGGCAGCATAGAGCTCCCTGACATAACAGAGACTCTTTTGATTAAGCCACAGAATATAATGCAATGTCCTGGTGACATCATTTGGGGTGAAATAGACAGAAAAGTGGCAGACACTCAATCACTTCCATTAACTTTAACAGCTAATTCCCATATGAAAGGAAAAGGCATCCTTAGTCAGGAACTTACTTGACTCTCTTTTCTCCAGCATAGAGAGATGCAAAATCTCAGAAGACACTCTGATGACCATTCAATAGTAAAGCAACTTATTCAACTCAGAAAATTAGTAGATAACACAGACTGCTATTGAAAAGTAGATTTTGAAAGTCTGAAGATCTCAAATACCAAAGTGTCCTGCAAAGACATATAGGATTTTACTACATTTCTCCCTTTAGCTCTTACCAGGATGGGGTGGAATATTATTCCTGGGTCAAGATGCTTTCTATGCTGAGAAAATACATACTGAAAAACAATTAGTAGTCTTTTTTTTACTTATTTTTATTAAGCAACAAAACATGCCTCTCTAAAGATAGTAAGATTAAATATTCTGTTAATTTTTATTTCTCCTCTAACCTTCCCTTTCCTTACTCTTAACACAGTATTTGGAATCCTTAAAAGTACCATAAGTAGTATAAAAACATCTAGATAAATACAGGCTCCTCCCCCTTCTTTCACATCCTCCAAACTCTTCTACATCAGTTGAAGGGAAATGGAGCAAGATATGTTTCTTTGCAATTCTTACTAATTATCTCAATGCCCCGTTAGATGCTGAACTGCAGCATCACAAAAGTAATGATGCAACCAGGTATGGCAATAGCAGAAAAGAAGCCGCACAGAGCATTTTAGAGCGTACCTACGCAGGACTGAACTTGCCCCTTTTAAATCATAGAAGTTTCCAACCATCTTGTGAACTGCTGCTCATTTGGGATATGTCATCATTAACAGTGTGTCTGCTTTCTTTTTTAAGCAATATGCCATCATTAATTCTGAGCTGCTGCATTCCTCAAGACACTCAGCTCAAATCCAGGCTTAATGAGGTTGAGAGACATAAAGTTAGATACTTGTGTATGAGGAAAATGGAAACTAAGAAAAAAGGAAAAAAAGAAAAGAAAACAAGGGGTGGAACAGCACATTTTTTGTTAGTGCGTGTAAGGAATAAATTGAGTCTAAAGAAATTCCAGTCCCCTTCCACTTGCCTTTACCATTAGTGCACTCAAGGCTGAACTTGAACGTTTCCCCCTTGATGAGCTTTGCTTTGTTTTATGAAGCAGTTAAAAACATAAGTCATCTGATAAAATCAAATATTCCTCCCCAGAACAAACAGTTTGGAAGGGACAGGTTTAGGTAGGTAAAAAGGTAAAAAAAACCCTAAAAAGGTAGGTTAAACAGTTAAATGGTTTACATGAACCTTCTGCAACTGGCAGCAAAGGGAAATCAGTGGTATTTTAAACTATTCTAAATACTCCATATTTCTGGCAGTGGGAAATCCTTATTTGGACTGAAGCATCTACTGGATTCCTAAATGTACAAATAATTCTTTAAGCTCTTTTAAGCAGGATTATTTCTCCATATTTTTGTATCATCTGCTGTGCTTTGAACATTAATGGTTAACTAATAGCAATAAAAATATTTATTCATGACATGAAAAACTAGCAGCAGGGAGTTCAAATTGTTCAGGAAGAGGAAAAGATAAAACAATGAAACAAAATGGGAAAATAATTGTCATGCTGGTGAAATGAACTGAGTTTGAATTAACAGAACACCCTTCTCCGGGATTACTTTATTTGACTCATTGTTTTTAGCTCTTCAGCAGTTCCTCAGTGAAGAGAACCTTAATCTGCTTGTTCTTTACTTTGGGCTAAGCTTATGAGGAAAGGAGACATTCCTCCGACTTTAAGGAATTCCTCATGAATCTTTTGCGCTGTAATAAACACGATTTCACTGAGGCAAAGGGAAATTGCAGCTTAGACAAGGGCAGTTTCGTCACCCACTTTTCCTCCGTTCTACATGTTTAGTTACTGCAGGACAATAAAGTCTGGTAATGATGTGGCAGGATGCAGTCATGCAAAATCACTGACTATTAAAATAAGGCTTGATTCTTAACTAATTCATCGCTGCAAGCATAGTAATAAATATATTTTGCTTAATTTGAGGAGTCAAAATGAGGTGCCTATTCATCCTTGGGATAATATGCTGCTGGTGCTTCATTTGAATTTCAAAATGTAAGATGTTTTTAAGTTTGGAGGAATTCTTTTGCGCTTATTTTGCAGTTATTTCCTGTTATACTCCTCACCCATTGCATTAGTAGAAACATGTCAGTGCCACTCATTCTAGCCTTGACACAGAATTTATTCAATTAGGTTTTCATTTACAGCACTTTGACTGAAAAAAGTAAGTTATGTAAAAGTATTGGGTTTATGTGACAAGGTTTTGGTAGCAGGATTGCAAAATGGCTGGCTTCTTTGAGAAGATGATAGAAGCTTCCCCTGTGTCCAATGGAGCTAATGCCAGCAGGCTCCAAAACAGACCTGGCTGTCCCGTCTAGAGGCTTTAGGAAGAACAAAAGAGGTGGGATGGAGGATCAGACGTTTTAGACCTATTTAATAACAGAGCAAAATTCAGGTCAAAATTTTTGGAGTAAAGATTTGACTTCACTGCTGAATTGCTTTTAATAGTATAAAACTGGATCTCCATTCCAGCCATTCCATGTCTGCTCATCTTTAATGAATAATAGAATAAATATAGCACTGACTGCTGAATAAGCCTATAATGAAAAATGTATTTTAGAAGCTAGGTATACTTGCAGCATTTGGATGAAGTTTTGGATTGCCTAAGCTTAGGAAGTTTTACATTATACATCTGCTATAAGAACTTAATGATACTTGCCTCTGAGGTTGAGAATTTGACTTGCAAAAGGAATGCATGCAGATGCAGAAAAGGCATGCAAAGCAGATGCCAAGGTTTTCTTACATGTCACCTACAACACCTGCAGAAAGTGACCTTACGTAGCTTTGATTTTGCCTATATAAGAAATGCAAATCAGGATCAGCAGAAATTTTACAAGAACTGAAGAGCAAGGATTATCTAGCACAGAGGAAGAGAAGCTCACTGAGTCCTCATTATATATGAAATTGTCTATTAAAGACAGAGAATGCTCCATACTCTTCTTCTGAGTCCAAAGATGCATCATCGTTGTTTTGAAGGGTGATGATTCCCTATGGAAATATAAAATGGTTCCATTTTGCTATTATCACAATTTTTAGTTTCTCGCTTAAATTGATTTTAAGCATGTAATTCATGATATGCCAGCAAATTCTCACTATTAGTGTGAAAGGTGAAAACATACTGAATTGCAGTAAATATTTTTACATGGTGATGGAAGTGACACTGGGAAATATGCTAAGCATTTGCTACTGTGTTACGATAAACACACTTTAGCTACAGAGGTAAAAAGCAATTTTCCATGATTTTTGGCATTAAGATTATGGGCTGCAGAACCACAGATCAACCATACTTCTTCAGACATCCAAAACATATGAAGTATGTTAAAGTAATGTGGCAATTAAGTGGAAAATTTCTCTAGCTCAGCACGAAAAATAGCAGAAAAAGAGATGACTTTTCTATATCAGAGGTATATAGTTTTAATTCCTGTAAATATTTTGTAAGTAAGTCAGTAGGGTTTCCATTCCTCACTGGAATTTTTCGGAGCTCTGAGGTGAATGAAAACATTTTGTGATGTATCAGCTGCTACTTCAAATCCTCTGGAGCAGGAACAGAGAGTCTGTGCTGTGGATAATGACTTAAAACCATTGCTGTTCACCCTGCAGGAAACAGGTCTTCCATTCAAAAGTGTGGCATGTTGTGCATGTTACACCATGTGACCCTCCCCACGTTGTAATGGAGAGCTTTCGTGGTCCACTCCCTCCACCATAGGCATCAAGGGTGGACTGATATTCTTCTGTCTTGAGTTATTTACAGTGTTGATATCTACATCTGAACTAGTTTCTTTTATTCCCTCCTTGACAGGTAATGGGGATGACTTAGCACTTATTCAGACTGATCTGTCTCATTCAGAGACAGTTGTCTTCAACAGATTGAGTGAAGCATCATCTGCAATTATTATTCATCACTCACCATGGAAGCTAGTGTGTCTTGACAACTTGCTCAGATATAAAAGCCTACACAGAATCCACCTACAACATGGGTAAGATCAATTCTACCCCTATTGCACATCAGCTTCTGTAAGAAACAGACATTCATTTATGGAAATGGTGTGAGGATCTTAACCCAATACCGAGAAAGTGAACAGCCAACACGAGCTTTCCATAGAATAATCATTCTGTGATTTCTGGTACTTTCTGAATCCGAAAGTCTGAAAAGATGGGCATACATCATTATGGAGATCAATATTAGCCTGAAAGGCTTAAATAATTCTTTCTTTTTATTGGCTTGTAAACTGATGTAGAAAAGTGATTAACTAGGCCCAGAAAAATAATGTAAAACGTTATCCTAAAATCACTATACATACAATTTTATTGTTATTGAAACATGTATGTCTAGTGATTTTTCTTAGTGCTCTTCATTTCAAAATAAAGGTTTAAGGGGCACATTGGGACCTCATTTCTCTCATCTAAAAGCATTTCACTCATCTTTAGGTATGCTTTGAGGGACTAAAGGTAAGTACATTTTAAATCAGTATCAAATCTGTGCTTCTCTCTTTTGTTTTGTCATTCCCTTTTTTAGTTACTTGTTACAGTAACAATAGGCACTGCATTTTCATACTCAGCAATTGTCAAAGAGTGTTATTTGTCTGTAACTGAGAGTTTCTAGAGGTCATTATGTTAAGAATCACTTTGGAAGAAATCCCGATAAATTCTTGTGTTTTTCTTTCAACTGAAAATTTTAAGTCCCTCATAGTGATGACTCCCTTCAAGATCATAACCTCTGAAGAACTACACGTATTTTAATCTACCACTATTTACAACATCTTTCTTCCCTCTCTACTAATCTATTCCTCTACTTCCTCCAACTATTTGTTGACAAGGTTTTAGCTTTATTTCCCCATTCTTCATTTCTGTTTCTTACTTTTTAAAGATTGGCAATACTAACATTTTAAGATCCATGTGATTTTATGCTAGATAAATATTTGACGTGCTTTATTTCTTTCCCGCCCACCTTGGCAATATCTTCCAGGGTTTTGACTATGCTCATCTTCTCTGATCTCTGCTTGATGCATGACTATTTGGAGTGGGGGATGTCTGTTTTGTCACTTTTAAGGGTTTCTTTCAATACCTGTGAACAGACATGCCTGAAAGATTTATTATTAGTGCCCAGAAGAGCTACCTTCTAGTGCCATCCACTAAGAAATAGTTTCTGTTTGCTTTCCCTTCCTCTCAGCAGTGTTATGAGCTTCCCAAAGAGCATAAACACCATGTATCATCAAAAATAACCATTTTCCTACTTTAGTCTGTATTTTCATTTACTGAGCAAGCTGCAGAAACAAGAAAATAGTAGTTTTGTTTAGATTCCCGCTTGAAGCTAGGATGTCAAAGTGAAGACCGTGAAAGAAACTGGCTTTAATTGCTGGGTTTCATTTCTTTAACCAAAATAAAAACCTTTTTCAAGGCATTTTCTCCAGGAGGAAACAAACTTTGGCAATTTTTGTCACTTCAGGATCCTAGCAGTTGTCTTTCTGAGATGACAATGTCCTTTTGTCAGTTATTTAGGTGATTCACTGTGTAATACAAATTGGACAGCCCTGTTTTTCAGAACTCACACAAATTGTTTATAGTAACAAGATCACATCAAGATCTTACACATTCACATCTCATAATCTGTATTCTGGCCCAATGTGTCCCACTGAAAACTCTTTTCTCACCCGGATTCCTCAACTCCACTTTCTAGTCTTCCTTAGCTTTTCTTCTATCTGGCTTTGCTCATTCTGTTTGACATCAAGACATTTACATCTGTATCAGAGCTAGGAGGTCTCAGTTTCCATGGTGATCAGTGGAATTTAGTCAGTAAATTAAACTGGCAGTATGGATGCAGTATATTTCTCTCCACAAAACTTCACTAAACCCTTTGCAAGATAGTTTGTCTAAGGTTTTGTGCTATTTGAGATGTTATCATGTACTGGTGTAGACACTGAGAGCTGGAATAAAGCTTCTTGACACTGATATACAAGTAAAAATGGAATTTAAAATAAAAGATACAGAAGATAATGTAAGTTTATGTCCCTTAGGGAACCCTTCACATGGTAAACATCGGATGGACTTTTGTCAGGTTACGTGTCATGCTGTGCAGAAACCCGGTGTTGAGATTCAACATAGGCTGGGACTGCTGCTCACTTGTACATGAGTTTTGCTGCAATCATGATCATAAACTATATCTAGTCTCACTGGCAGAAGGCAGGTGGACAGCTCTTAGTGTGCCAAGGCAGTGAGAGAGTTGGATATGGGATCACCAACATACATACATGCAGGTCAACTTGACACCTATGTTCAGGTTACTCAAGAGTCAAATATGCATACCAGTGCTATGAAGTTATAACAGCAGCCACTTAACCCTAATGCAGATATCTGCATAGCCATGACATGCTCAGGTTCTGCTTGAAATCATTAGCTCTTCACAAAATATCTTCTACAAGGGACTGCTAGACACTCCTTTTTGTCTTTAAGTCTTTCACATGACTGTAAATAAAGAAGTTACGGATTCAACTGCAGTTCTCTGGAGTGCAAGCGCTGGGGTCACTTTCCTGATGGAATCCTCACCAGATACTACCCTGCTTGAAGACGACGGAAATGAGGGAATGGTGAAAGCTAAAATGCCTTGGAAAAGGGATTTTAACATTTCGTGGAAGACCACACTCAGTACTCCCTCTAATTGCAGGGGAAAGGGAAAGTTCTCATAGGGACAACCCATGCATTATTTTCCTGGACATCTCTCAAACAAGGGATGGACAAATAAGCCTGTGAAAAAGTGAGGGATGTTGACTTTTCATGTAACAGATGCGAAGTCTGAGCTAAAAACCAGCAGTACGAACTTAACTTGAAGAAGCTGGCGTTTGGGATGTGCGGTCCTTAATGGTTTGCATTTTGAAGGCAAAGTATCTATCAGTGAAGCAACTGTCAGCATGATTTCTTTTGCCTACTTTTGCCTAAACTGATCTACAGTTTTTAGATCTGTACATCTCTTGTGTTTATCTTCAGTGTACATGCTTTTAAACATTTTATTTCTTATTTCCACAATGCCTTTTCAGAGTTCCATTAAAGAGAATGGCTTTTCCTCAAAGCAAATAACAAAGTGTGGGGAGTAAATATATAGGAATAAAAATAAGGGCATTAAGTGAGATAAGAAACCAAGGTTTATTTAACATCCAAGGTGAAAAAACAGCTTTTGTTATGAGGCATTTTTTCAGCATATAGTTACAAAGTAGGAATGTCAGTGTTAAAAAGAGTGATCACTAATCTGAAACTTGTTTTTCTCCCCCAGAAATCTAGTTACAGTCTTTTCCTTTATCCTTCTTGATTCTCCTGGGTTCTTCAAATTAGGGTAAGTCATCCATAAAGTCTCATGTATAATTCATGCAAAGACTTAGTGCTCTGTGTATTTGCCTTGCTTCAGTAAAATCACATTATTATAATGACTTTTTATAGAGAGTGCTTATTTATTTAAAATTTTAATTAGAGTCATAATTATGTCTGGTATTCACAATAGTCAATATCAGTAGTAGAGATGGACAAAAACAATTAGATCAGGGTTGTGGGGATTTTTTTTAATAGGTGAATTTTTTTCTCCACTATGCCCTAAATGAAAGAGCATCTGCAGAAAAAGCACATCCTCCTTTAAAGATATAATAAAATGAAATGGAATTAAAATTAAAGGAAAAGTTGCCAGAAATTAAGGGGAATTTCTGGAAATACAGCATATTTTTGTGATCTCCTTTTACAGTCCAGGTAAATAGATAAATAACAGCCGTACTGAAAGCATTGCAATTATAGTGGTATAATGCACTGCAAGTCTGAGATAAAACAGATTCACTGAATCCATAAAGTCTGTAGGGAAGGATCTTCAGTACTGTCAGAAAGCAGAACTAGTAAGACTACTACTTTTTCTTCTAATATTAATTATGAACTAGCTCATATCTTAAGAAGCTGAGATACCTGTGATTTCCTCTCCCATAACAATGGCAGAATATTGTAACAGGAATTTATTATTTCAGTTTATTACACAGGAGGTGATGTTCAGGCTAATCAAATATGTTCCAGGAAGTTTCTGGTTTTTGTCATCTAAGTATCAAAACAGGAAGCATCCTCTTATCAGCTTTCAGAACCCAGAACAGCTTTCTGATAATAGTCAGCTGAGTTTCTAAGCATTCAGAGCATCCTTTTCCTTGTGAGATTATTCAAATCAAACCTTTCACAAAGAGTATCTTAATTAACACATTTAAGGGATTCTATCCTGCGTTCAAATTAATGGTAGCTTACTTAACATTAATCAGCTGTTGACTAAAATATATTAGCAATGCTTGAAAATAGACACAGCAAGCTTCATGTAATCAGCAGCTTGACCACTGGACTATTAACTTACGTCTGCGGGGAAAGCTCTGCTCTGAGTACAGAAGGTATAGGAGAATACCAAAGTAGAGAAACTTGTAGGAAAAAGAGGCTCATTTAATCTCTTCCACAACAGAATAGCCTATAGCTTGGTGGTGAATGGCATTTCTTCTTCCTTCAGGTCTGAGGTTTCCATAACATCCGGAGAGTCAATGAGAGGCAGATTTTCTGTGTCCTAGACAACTTGGGTTTGGAGCACAGCTGCTGAATGAGGGAGCGTTGTTCCTGTCTGACAGCGTCTTTAAAGAAGTTCCAGCCACCCTGTCATAGGAGTTCCAGGTTTCTCCACTAGATTGGGTTGGTCCAAGCCCTGTCCAGCCTGGCCTTGAACACTGCCAGGGATGCAGCATTCATCGTTTCTCTGGGCAGCCCATTCCAGTGCCTCACCACCCTCACAGTAAAGAACTTTTTCCTTATATCTAGCCTCAGCCTCCCCTGTTTAAGTTTATACCCATTACCCCTTTTGCTATCGCTACAGTCCCTGCGGAAGAGTCCCTCTTCAGCATCCTTGTAGGCCCCCTTCAGGTACTGGAAGGCTGCTATGAGGTCACAGAATCACAGAACCCCAGGTAGGGTTGGAAAGGAGCTCTGGAGACCATCTAGTCCAACCCTCCTGCCAAGGCAGGGCCACCTGGGACAGGAAGAGGAATGTGTCAAGGCAGGTTTGGAATGTACCCAGAGAGGGGACTTCACAACTCCCCTGAGCAGCCTGTTCCAGTGCTCTGCCACCCTCAGTGTGAAGAAGTTCTTCCTCATGGTGAGGTGAAACTGGTTGTGTTTTAGTTTATGGCCACTGCTCCTCATCCTGTCACTGGACACCACTGAAAGGAGTCTGGCCCCATCATACCGGCACCCACCCTTGAAATATTCATAAGCACTGATGGGACCCCCTCTCAGTCTGCTCTTCTCCAGATTATACAGGCCCAGCTTCTGCAATCTCTTCTCATTTGGAAGATGCTCTGCAGGACCCCTTCCAGTAGGTCTTCACATAGGTCCCCTACTCCAGGCTGAGCAGCCCCAATTTTCTTAGCCTGTATTTTCATTGCTTTGTGCTTCATATCTTTTCACGGACTTTTCCTTCCTGAAAGTGCTTAATCACTTCTTTAATTTATAATGTTTGCCTCTGCAGAGTCTTACAATGAGTTCTGCAGTTTAATTATTTTCTCTTTGAAAAGGTTTCCTGTCATGTTCACAGTTTGGGTGGTACTGTCATAGTCACACTATACTGCATACACTTTTTTTGCAATATTCACAGTTCTCATTTGCCTCTTCCAAGCTGAAGTCTATGGTGCTCCTTAAATGGTAGCTGCTCTGTATAGCTGAGGGTATTTCTTTTACATTTTTTGACTTCTACCTTTGCTTTTGATATTATCCATGTTGAGATCCAGGAGTATCAGCCTTAAACAATAGGAATGCAGCAGAAGATAATAATTCCTTTCTCAAAAGGTCCTGCACTGTATTTGTCATTTTAAATCAACAATGGGAAGACTGGAAAGCTTAAAGTCCTTGGGAAGTCTAAGCTGGTATTCCATTGCTTGCATTCTTAATTTAACAATTCATCCTCACCTGAATCATGTAAGTGTTGGAACCTTTTGCTTTCCTGGGTCTTCCTCATGAGCTGAAAAGCAGAGACCTCTATCATGTCTATGTCTTCTGCTACATAAATGCAAATGCACTCTTTAAGGATCACATAAGTATGGAAAGCCTATACTGAGTATAGAGAAACTTTTAGAGGAATAATAAAGGGTGTCCAAACTCATTAGAGATAGAATTTCACTCCTGTTAAAAGTCAATGAAGCCAAAGCAGTATTCCAGAAAACTGAATTTAAAGACTTAACTGAAAATCCACATTTTAGAGCTTCGCTGAGAACATTTCAGCAGAAAGACAAAGACAGTGTAAGCACTAAGCGAAGGAGAATTACAGTGCTGTAGCATTTGTCAGTGCAGATCACTCCCCAAGAACTGAAAGCATTAACAAGGCAGCCTATGTCACTGTTTAGCTAATGAAAGGTTGACAATGAGAAGATTATAAAACTGAGGAAGGGTCTTGCTTTCTGCCCTCTTCCTCAGTACTCTTCAATTCCTTAAAGTCATTTTTTAGACTACAGCAGTTCAGAAAGTAGGAGCGACCCAGTTCAGATGGAAACATCATGAGAACTTCACGATATGTTGTTTAGATTTGTTTGTAAAGCCCTGAGAAGGGATTCTGTTAACATTTCCTTGCAATGATTACATTGGTATGTTGAATTGTTATTGCAGTTTCAAACAGTAACATTTTTCCCTGGCAAACAGCAAGTAGTTTACACTGTGGGAGAAGAGATGCAAGGTAACATTGGTCTACAAAGAGAAATAATGGTATTTAATCTTATATTTAATACTTGATATTCATAAATTAATTTGCTGTAAGATCATTCAACGATTTTTGTTTTCTTTTCTGATATTTACATTGGTTTTTTATATGACCATGTTAGGGTTATGCTATTTAACCATTTATGAAATTGTGTTTTTCACGGAGCATCAGATTAAACTCTCCTTAAATAAAATTAATTGCCATCTACCAATTTTCTTCAATTATCTATGACACACTAAATTACAAACCTTGACAGAATGTGGAAATAAGGTACATGTTGTACTCCAGCATATTTCACCTCTCAGGGGAGAAGTCTGCACTAAAATTACTCCTGAGAGGCATGCAAAGGAGGCTTTAAAGTGCCTCTGTCAAAGCTTGTTGTTGGATTGCTGCTATTTTTATTTCCTCTTTTCGTTGTTGTTGCTTGGGTTTATTTTTTCAATTATTTCTCTTAAAAGTAACTTAAATTAAAAACTCTTTTATTTAAGGTATTTTTACTTCTATTTACTTACTCATAGCAGAAAACAGTTGTGATTGCAATATTGCTATCCGTAACTTAAGCAGCATTAAGAAGTGCAGCTACTGAGGTGCTTTTTATTGCTGTTTCCTGAGAGTTGGACTGCTGCTGAATAGTGTAGGGGCAACAGGGAGGATTTGGGGAGTTAAAAAGTGTTTCAATTCTTTGAAATGACTTATGAGCAGGTGGCCAGCATACTGTGATTATAGACAAAAGTCTAAGATTCGCTGGAAAATGAATCCTGTTGTGCTGAGTTAGCAAATGGTAAAGTTTGTCTTACACATATGGTTCATACCTTGAAAAGATACAGAATGCTTCTGATAAGTTGGAGTTCCCCGAAAATCATATTTCACAAGCAAACAAGCATCAGAGAGAAACCTCATAACTGACTTTTGTCAAAACACGATTCAAATGTAAGTTGCAAAGTTTGCTTGAGAAAATTTCTCCATGAAAATCAAGGATCATTCCCACTCTTTCTAAAGACTTCCACTCTGCCAGTTCTGTTGCAGATGTAATTTCCTAACTGTTGCCGGCAATGGCACAGAAGATACATCTCTGTAAGCTACCTATGAGTCAGACAGAATGTCAGCAGGAGCACAGAAAGGGCGTAACTTGCCTCATATATATGCCTGGATTCACACCAATCCCATATTCCTACTGTAGGTGAACCAGGGCACTCAGAGCAATGAAGTTATTTAGAAAAACTTTCTTGTGCCTTTTTTTTCCCCTATTATTCCCTTGCATTCAATACTTCTTGCAAATCCTCATTGTTTATCCCATTCACACACGAAGAATCACCTTCAGGATGCTCTTAACACTCAGGGTTAAGTCTACAGATTGTCAGCAAATTTGCAAGCTTGCCAGTCCTTCAATTTTTAAGGATTACTTGACTCAGAAGAGAACAAATACCAGTAATGTAAAATGTGAAATGTGAAATGATCATTTCACATGATGATACCATGTGAAATGATTTTCCAGAACGAAAGGAATAAGATTCATACATCCTATATTTAGATATCTACCTGACTGAAGGCGTCTGTAACTGAAGTTGTTAGCTGCATCCTTTATTGTAGTCAGTAGAGAAATAGGCATTAGCAGATTGATATTCCCATCTGCTAAGGCAGTTGTTTCTGGCACAGGCTAAATCTGGAAATGGCTACTCTTGAGAAGACAGGCTTTGTCATAACATATTTAATGTGTTAATGCTAACATGCACTGCAGAAAGGTGATTAAATTTATAGACTTAATGGCAGAATTCAAATGTTTACAAATGCTACTCATGGATCGGATTTCCCTATGTTAAAATATTTCAAAACATAAATGCTAGCACACATTTTAAGAAATTAAAGCACTTCATAATTTAGGTATTGTATTATATTTGTCTGTTGTTGGTGATTAGCTTTTTGTGGCTATCAAGATACTTGATTTATTATCAGCAAGCCCACAGATTTGAAACTTAATGCATTTTAGCATGTATTATTGCACTGTGCCAAAATGTGGACCCAATACACATTATTTGTTATGCATTTGTTATTATTATTATCTTTCATGAATTTCAGTTATGCAGTCAAAAGGCAGAGAAAAATTCATGGAACTGACAACTAAAACCACAACATAAACAGTAAATACTCTGATGTGCAAATCAGGATGAAAATGATCTTGCTAAATTATTCTCGTATTCTAATAATTTACTGACAGAAATTAAGACAGGTTCACTTACAATTTGCTAAAGAGACAAGGAATGAGATTATAGATAACATTAATAATGAGTAGTTCAATTAATTTTAGTTCTTCACAAATGTAGATTGTAAAAGGTTAAACTGAGCTGTAGAACATTATTATATCCATGCATTATTGATTAAATAGCAACTGTGAACAAGACGAAGATCTTTGTGTACAAGGCTCTACGAAAATATCTGTGTTGTCTGTCATATGCAAAATGGAGACAATCTACTATAATAAATACCTATTTCAATGCTATTTTTCTACCGGTCTTGTGCTTTCAGATAATATCATTAAGTACTGGTTATTTTCCTGCTACAGTGTCAGAACTCTTAGGCAAAGAAAAAAAAAGTGCTTGAAAGTTTAAAGTAAATAGAATAGTGTTTTGCTTGTATCAATAATTAACATTTTACCAGTGAAAATCCCACCCTGCCAAAGACAGAACTTCCAAAATATGTATTTTAATCCTATTGAACAAGACAAATGTCCATTATCCTATTAGACTGCATGTGCATCTAGAGGAATTTTTGTGTTCAAGGCCAAAGATAATATCAGTGAAGTGGAACCAAGTTCTGAAGCCTCTGAAAAGCTGGTACGTTTTATTAAAAATCAATTAATTAATGTTCTGACATCCATTTAAGGACAAAAAATATGTGTGGGACCAGTCATGCTTTGTACCATGAGGGTTACTTTAGCAAAGAATGAGAGTAATACAGATTTACATTCACATGCCATCAACGTCCAAAAGACAATAAAAGAAGAGTTGATTTACTGTCTGTGTATGGGTAAGATGAAATGCCCTGGTATTCTGGTTCCCTAAGATGAGGCCTTTTGGGGGTCAAACATCTCTCTCCTCCCTTCCTATCTCTCCTCTCTTTCCTTTCCCTTCTTTCCTCCTCCTTTCCCCTTCCTCTTCCCTCCCCTTTCCTCCTTTCTTCTCTCCTCTCCCCTTCCTTCCTTTCTAGATTTTTTCAGCCAACATTGAGCATATCTGAAAAATGATATTGCTTTTAGATTTATTTAATGAAAAATACTATTTTTAAAGAATTGAAAAATTTGATCCTATTCTATTTTCTCCTATCATTCAGTGGTTCCCCACCCAGAGGTACATGTAGACTATTTACTTCTTAAAACAGGCACAGTCTGGAGCACATTTCTCTGCAAAATGCAAAACAGTGTTTCAGATAAAATCAGTACCATTTACCTATTTTGTGGAGCCTATATCTGCTTTCCATTCACACTGTGAGGAATTAGGACTTACCTCTGCAGTTCTTAACATTTTATATGTACACTTTTAACCTAGGAAATTCTCATTTTCTGATTCCTCTTCATTTTTCTCTCTCCCATTGTGCCCTATAAGCTTTTGCAGCAGAACTGCAGTTTCAGCAGATGTCCCAGGGCAAAGATGGCACAATGAAATGATGAAGCAGGCCCTTCAGAACGATGAATGCTACTAAACAATTTGTTCACATGCATCTCTGTCTAACTGCTTAACTTGGTCTGAGGGTGGGAAATTGACCCAATTTTCTCTTAATTTGTATGCTTCTCGTGCACTGATTCATGCATCATAGAATTTAAATTATCTTCCCTCATACTGGGAGCTAAAATGTAGTCTTATCTGAAAATCTATCTCTTTTTAACATGCTCATTCATCACATGTACCAATGTATTTCTAAAAAGTCAGCCTAACAACTAAAATGAGTATAATGGACTCATGTCCTGCTATTTCTGAGGTGTTAATTGAAGCACTATTCTAGCACCAAAAGCTACGGTGTAAAACCTGAAGCTGCACTTTGTCCACATGTTCCAAAACCTACTGAAACACAGTGAAAGCTGTAGGGGTCATCCTTAAGCAGATACCAGCCTGTCATAAGATGCTGAGAGTCTCATAGACATTTGGGGAGATTGCTGATAGAAAGAGAGCTCAGATCCGCCACTGATGAACTTCCAGAGCGGAACAATGTGCAGAAAGAAAGACGAGAAGGCAGATGCTTTTAATCTTGGATGGATGCAGTCTTGGATTCAAGGACTTCTTGAGGCACAGACTTCTAGAAGGAGTGACTTTTTATAAGAGCAAGCAGTGACAGGACAAGTGGTAACGGCTTTAAACTGGAAAAGAGTATACTGATGTTTATACAAGCTTCAAGTTTCCCTCATTTCTATATGCTCCTGTTTGTCACAAATCACTTCACAGCCTTTAATGTTGCACAACCCACAGGTATATCTACTTAACGAGGTATTTTCTAGTCTGAACTAGGCTTTCTCAAAGGAACAATTACCAGGGAAGGCAGGGTGAAAGGGTCCTTCTTTCTTATAGAGACGAGGTATGGCTACTTGTTTGTTTTCTATTTTTGGCTATTTATTTTATTTGATCATTTTCTGATGGAGAGTGGAGTTAGCCGTGGTGAAACCAATGTTTCATGCTTACAGTGGCCCAAAGCAATGGTGCAACAGTGAAGACATGACAAAAATAGAGCCATTACACACTGCACTGAATTCAAGAGTCAGTATTTATCATCGTACGAGTGAGGAACAGTAGTAGTCCTTGTCCTGCTTTCACAGTGTCCTGGGTTCAGCAGCAGCAGTCATTTTTCTCCTTCTTAGTAGCTGGTGCAGCGCTGTGTTTTTGACTTTCAGACTGGGAGCAGCGCTGATAACACCGATGTTTTCAGTTGCTGCTCAGTAATGTTTACTCTGACCAAGGACTTTCTGAGCCTCATGC
>WYDI02042557.1:0-15233 GCA_009867235.2 Psittacus erithacus
GTGGTGATTGTATTCTCTTCCCTTGTTATTTCCCTTATCATTGTTATTATTGGTGGCAGCAGCAGTGGTTTGTGTTACACCTCAGTTACTGGACTGTTCTTATCTCAACCCGTGGGAGTTACACTCTTTCAATTCTCTTCCCCATTCCTCCGGGGTGGGGGGGGGGGAAGGACAGGCTGTGGGGGGGGAACAAGCAG
The DNA here is from genome assembly GCA_009867235.2 of Psittacus erithacus. Classification (NCBI taxonomy): domain Eukaryota; kingdom Metazoa; phylum Chordata; class Aves; order Psittaciformes; family Psittacidae; genus Psittacus; species Psittacus erithacus. Next base: position 198 of record WYDI02042557.1, read on the forward strand.
GCTACATGGTTTTCTAATTTACGACTAAGCCTAAACCACAACACTGTTATGAAGGGAAATACAATGGCATTTAGTTAAGTCTTTGTATTGTTCTCTAACCTGCTGAAGATATTTTTGCATCTTTCGTAGTTTACCTTGTTTTCTCTTTAAGTCTTCAAAAGCTACAGCTGATAGAAAATCTATGTCAAAGCCTGGTGCATTTGAAGGAGACTTGAGAGGCCAAGCCTCAGACATTTCAGAGAGAATGTACCCACAAGAAGTAGAACTAGGATCTTCTCAGAGTGATTGTATGATGTCTGGAAATGATTCAGAGGAACCTGTAACAGCACACATGTCCAGGAAAACAGCTATTTCTCAGTTTGAGGGCAAAGCCTTAGGCCTTGACAAAGCCATTCTTCATAGTATTGACTGTTGCGGTAAGAATTCCAGTTGTATGATTCTGTAAAATATGCATGTCAGTGTGGATTCATGGTAACTCCTAGGTTTCACTGAAGTATGATATATGTCCCTGAAGTTTTTGTAATTTCTGGAGTAGCTACACTATTCATTATACTTGCATCTTTGTTGAGGTTTCTTGAGCTAAATATTTTGAATCTCCAGGGAACAGAAAAAGAATTTTAAAAGCAAATGTTTTCTATCTGGTTTGACTTGCACTACATTGTTCATAAGACAAATACAGGTCATTTGAACTTTAAAAATCAGATATATTTCTATATATCCATTCATTCCAGCATCTGATGATACAAAAAAGAAGATGTACAGCTCTATCTTAGTAGTGGGAGGAGGCCTCATGTTTCATAAAGCTCAAGAGTTTCTTCAACATCGAATTCTAAACAAAATGCCACCTTCTTTCAGAAGAGTTGTTGAAAACGTTGAAGTCATCACCAGACCTAAGGTATACTGTCTACTGAAAACTAAATGGTTAATAAACTATGATTTGTTGAAATCTGAAAGATTAAAAACTCTTTCATCCCTGGCAGTGTTCAAGGCCAAGTTGGATGAAGTCTTTGGTGACATGGTTTAGTGTGTGGTGTCCCTGTCCATGGCAGGGGGGTTGGAACTAAATGATCTTAAGGTCCTTTCCAACCCTAACTATTCTATCATTCTGTGATTCTTTCAAAACCACAGATTAGTTGAATATCTGAAGAGATTTAGGAGAGCTTTCAGCACACAGCACTCTCCACTTATAGGCAGGACGTTAGAGGTGCAGCAAGAGTGTTACTAGCATTGACCACTGCAGTTTTAATTAACTAATGGCCATAATCTCAAAGAAACAGTCTGGCCTCTGAAGTTAAGAAAGCTCAGCAAGAAACTGCATTATGGTTTATTATTATTATTAATAAAGTATGGCATTAAAAGAGTCATTTTCACTTGGCATTAATCAGGCAAATTTGTAAAATCAAAACTTGAGTTTATTTCAGAGCCTTCATTGCTGAACGTGGGATGTTCATGACATGCCTAGAAGGCACCTTAAAAAGTGACTTCTTGAAACATCTTTATTCTTTCCATACTTTTATCTCACTATTTTTTCCTGAGTAATTTTGAAAAACTTCTTTTCTCATCCCTCCCCTGCCCGCAAGATCCTAAGAGGTGAATTCTGTTGGAAAAATTAACATACAACTTTGGAGAACTACACAAAATTAGACCAGTGACTGTGTACAATCTGTGTTTTGAATTTAGGATATGGATCCCCGCTTAATTGCATGGAAGGGAGGTGCTGTTTTAGCCTGTCTTGATACAACTCAGGAGCTGTGGATATATCAGCGAGAATGGCAGCGGTTTGGTGTCAGAATGTTACGAGAGCGAGCTGCGTTTGTATGGTGATGAATGGATATGGTTACAGTGGAACCTGCCTAATTGAAGATTCCGTTCTCCAGATGCCCCTTTTTTCCAGTGCAGATGTATTGATCTGCTGCTGATAGATATTTTTGTATTTTATTAAAATAAACTGCAACTGATATTTTTTCCAAGTGGTGCAAGAAATGCCCATTGCTTCAGCATTGCTATCTTTCCCCTTTTGAATTGTATGCACTGAAGTCTATGTACAGAGTATCTCAGTCATCTCCAAATTTATTACATTTGTATTATACAAGTTATGTATATGAATGTATGTGGGAATTTGAGGCATAAAATACTGATGTGGCAGATGTTAAACCAAGATTCATGCCAGATACACGTACACAGAAGCAATAGCTGAAGAGTGCAGGTTGTAGGTTTAATGCCTTATTCTGATTCCTACTCTAATATTACCAGGAGATGGAATTGTTATTATGTAACAATTATGTAATTGTTATATGGATCATCATGGAAGAAGTGAAATGGAGATCCAAAACTACAGTTGTTAGTATTTTGCTTATATAATAAATGATGATACTCAGTTAAAAGACTTAAGAATTTGTAGTGGAGTGTTTTTTCTTCCCTCTGCTCAACATAAAAAGCTCTTGTTAGTTCCTTATTACCCATGGTAGTTATCTACTGTTTTCCTATTTAAAAAAAAAAAAAATCCAATATAATATACCCAGGAGAACTAGATGCATTTTTATACAGCCAGCACCAACCACAATCCCATGGTACAGATAAACAGTCTTTTTCTCCCAACAACTAATCCTTAGCTACAGGAGTGCTATTTGTTGGGGATTTTCTTCTGTAATGAATAGTCCTGCTATAATGATTTTTGACAAGCACATGATTGTACAGGATGTTTTGCAGTAATTCTCCTTTTCTCCCACATGGCTACAGTAACATCAGTCTGGCAGCCCTCGTGCTGCCAGGAAAAGAAAGGACAGTGTGATGAAAACACACTTCTGGATCTATAACCAGCACTTTTAACATGGGGTTGTAGCTGCACCTGATCAAAGAATAGCCTGAAAGAATCTGTTTACCTAAAAAGACCCCATACACTCCCTTAAAATATTAGTATTTCTACAATATGAACAATCTGAATGGCATTCTAAAGTGGCGGGGGAGTAGAGGGGTGACTGACTGTGTCTCTTACTTCTTTTTTCCTGGAAAAAATTAGATAACTTTTTATAAAAGTATGAAAAGCAAAACTAGTGAACTGAAATTAGGATTGAAAACTTCGATTCCCATCTTCATGATGAAATAGATCCAACTTAGACACCTTACCTGCACTTAGCTGTCTCCACGTAAGTTTAGCAGAAACAGTATTCAGTAGCTAGAACAACTTAAGGTCATCTACAGTGAGGGAGCAGCCTTACATTACAGACTTAATATGTTAGTCATTCTGCAAAACTAATACTGTGAGAAAATGTGCTAAGCAAAGAAAAATTAAACACCAAAATGCTCACATGATCCCAGCTGATGTTTGCTAAAGAGAAAAGCCCTAACTAAAAATGGTCCACACTAAATGATTCACTGATTTCACAAGTGTTTAAGAGATTAAATATTTACTCTTCATTTAGGGGAAATAAAAAACATTGAAGGAAACATGCCAGGCCTGCCTGGCCCGGTAGAATGGTGGAGACTACAGAGCAAAACAACTGGGCCAAGGAACACTATTTCAGGGCTCTACTACAGCCTAGCCTTAGCCCATTCCTGTGGCCTGCACACCCATTAGTGGTTGAGCTGTGTTAGATTGACTAAAGCCCATCTGCCAGTTTAATTTCATTTGAGAGAATCAAGGCTGCACTCCTCAACCACCCTGCAATATGAACCAAACAACAGTGAGGCCAGTGGGCAATGCCGTTCAAAAGTGCAATACTGATTTAAACAAAAACATTAATGTAACCACATCTGCAGTTGCCTAAAGAAACTTGTGAGTTCCTATTACAGTGATACCTAAAAGACAGTCTCTTACATATAATCTTATCCAAAGAAATGCTTGCAGCAAAACTCAAAGAGGAATTACAGAAATACTAAAGTTAAAAACAGAGTTCTTACCTTGGTCTGTGATGACGCAGTTCTTACAGCAGTTACACTATCATGAGTAGAGCAGCAAGGAGAAAACACACAAGTCTTCCAGCTGAATCAACTGTGAGGATCTCTGAAAGAGAAAGAACAATCACATTAAAGTAAGTCTTGCACACCTGAAAAAACTGTCTTCAGTTAGTAGATTACTGACATGAGCATTTTAAGCACCTGCATATAGAAGAGAAATTGTGCTAAAAGGTAATGAAAAATAGTTAGTAAATCACACTGCAAACTACAGAGCTGTTGACTTAATTTATTTACTTCCCTACTTTGAAAGAAACAAGACACACCAGTCTGAATCTGCTCCCTCCAAGTTCTTCCCATGTTTCTGGAATGCACCTCCATTATCAGTTTTTCTCTCTTTCCTTTTATTTAGAGTTTTACCATGAGCAATAGTTAACAAAGTAATTCCTGAACTTCAGCATTACTGTATTAAGCATAAACCTCCAAAATCTAAGAGATGAAAGGTAAAATGCACCAAGGCCAGTGTACTTGAAGTCATCTAAGACCAAAGTCATCTGCTTCTTAACAGGATATTGATATTCAAATATCTGTATTCCAAAGCATTTCTTTTCCCAGATTTTTGCAAACATACAGGGGAAAATCTGCCAAATATATATGATACATAATACAATAAAAACCACTGAACAGTTTCTGCTTAGTTTGCATGGAATATTGACTCACGAATGATAAATACTCAACCAGCTACTGGCTTTCATCTGTATACCACTTGTTAGGTTTTCTGTAGGCTCTCTTTTATAGCGCTCATTTTGATTCTCACATGGATGAAATTAGCTGTTGATTCCACTGAAGGAAACCAAGTTACACCAGTATGAAAAAAAAAAAAAAAAGACATAACAAAAATCCACACCATTTCCAAAATTGAGAAATAAACATTCATATCTTTCACATGGCAGCCCACTGGTGGAATAAAGCAGTTTTACAGCTAAATATTGTGCTAACTCCAAATCCTCTATCTTCCACTGCAACAGTGTAATAAAGTATCCTTCAGAATTATGTAATCTAACCTAATTACAGAATCTAATTCTGTAATTCTAAATCTAACTAAAGCAGGAACATTAATGGCTCCCTAGATAATTAATACTGCTGCAATATAAACCTAAGCAAGGTTATTAGCACTTTCTAGATGTACCTTTCTGTGTCTGAGTGTCCCCCTCTAATACGACTAATGCCAGCAGGGCAGCAGCTAGCGCTGCTTGCAGAAATCACCCGCCTCTATTAGAATGCATGTCTTGAATTGCACGGTGACTGGCAGTGACACTTGTTTTCACATGCAGCTATTCCTACAAATATTTAGCAAAAATGTGAAACATCAACTTCTGTTCTCAATTTAAATGCAAATTCAAGGACACAGACATAATCCTGGGAGCCAAAGTTATCCATAATGCATTTAATGAAATGTGCCAACTTGAAATTTTGAGTGTCTCTTTAACAGAAGATTACATTACAAAACGAAGGTAAGAATACTATAGCATTTTATGTCTACATGTACTTTTCATCATAAGGGATTTTAAAGGGGCTATATTTTAAAGGCACTATAACCACTTCTGAGATTTAATAGATGACAAAACCAACTATTAACTGTACTTTGTGAGAGTGATTATTATGCATTTTGTGGCAACAATGGAGAAAAAAAATGGCATTAATTGCATTGAAATAAAAGGATGCTATTTATTTTGAAGTTTACACAATCACTGCAACAGTATTTGAGCAGTTTATTAAAAACAGCTTAGGGAACATATTCATTAATATTTAAGGCCCAAGTACAAATGCAGAATTGAGGTAAAGGCATTGAGCAACTCTCTCAAAGGGAGATTTGATCAAGAACTAAGAGCTCAAATGTATATAGAAACAAACCTCAAGCTCAAATTTTCCACTGTATCCCTATTTGAGACACTGAGTAGTAGGAACCTATGAATGACCAGCAACATAGGTCCATACTATACATGATCAGTGTGCCAAGTGGCAAGAGTCAAATAATTAGGCACAGAAGCTTAAATTTTTTATGACCAGGTCAACAGCATATTAACCATATATAGGCTTTGCATGTACACACGTATCTAATTGTAGCCTTCATCATTATACTTATTCCAGTCACAAAAGGCCATACTTTTTTAGCATGTTGCATGGAAATTTCTTACAGAATGCCTTATTAAAAATTGATTTATTTCTCCTCTACTGTCGACATGGCTGAAGAGAGATGAGTGCCTTTCTGTTGCATGCTTGCAAGTAGGATTGACTCAACAAAATGGAGGCCCTGTCTCCACACTAGTTTGGAAGATCCAAACAGGGCAGTTCTAGAAAATGCCAATTGAAGGGAATAATGAATACCCTGTTAAAATAAAACAAACTAGCCAAAAACCTGTGAAAAGATCCAGATCACAATAATGGAACAAAGTGACAGAAAAGATCAGATGGTAGTTCTCTCAGCTAAGGACAGAATCGGTGATCCTGAGCAGCCAAGGGTAAGGCAGCATCACTGAGTTGTGCAAATAGCCAATAAACCCCTGCAATCCTGCACACTTGCAGGAGAAGCCCTTGCAATGAAGTGGGAAACTCCTCCATTTTTTTCATGTTCAAGAGTGAACACGGCCAGAATTTTGTGCTACAGGAATGTGCTTAACTGCTGAAACTACTCTGCTGCTTCATAAACCTTCTTGAAGCTACCATCTCATCAAAAGAGAAGTCACCAAGAATCAGAAAGAAGGAATACTGAGGAGCTAGGGGCAAACTCCTAGAGTCCCAGCAGACAATTCCTTCATGAGGGAACGGCTATTTGGGCAGCTGATTCTAATAACTATTTCTAACCACCCTAACCATAATTGCTGGATACTTTTAATTATATGGCTGGTAGGCTGTAGAGTGAAACTAAAAGAGTTTAAACTTTCGAAGCGTTTTGAACACTGCAACTGATTTTTATTACTTAAATATGATCTACTGCACCACACTACACAGTTCATTTCAAAGGCTTTTTTTTTTAACCCTGCTGTTATCAAGATGCTGCAAAAATACTCAAACATGACAATCTCTAGAGTTTGCAAACAAGCATTTTTTCAAAAGACATAAGAAAACACCACACATAGAAAGAACACATTGCACTTCTAGAATAGTCCCCATCTTCTTTCCAGTTAGAGCTTACACCCTGGATACAGCAAACATCATATTCAAGTAGAAAAATTAAGACTGAGGGGGTGAAAAAGACTACCACAAAAATCTTTAAGTTCGTTTCTACTAAGAGTGAACTGAGGAATTTTCATCTTCATTTGAACAGCCAGGCATCAACAGGCACAACTTCGTGGACTTCAGTTTTCCCACATGAAGTTTTTCCTTGCAGTTAAGAAGAAAAGTTTCAATAAGAAGAAATAGAAAAAAGTGTCAGAATTTTTAATTACCCTTTGCTTCCAGTGAAAATGGAAGAATAAACGTTATTATGATGACTTTCAAAAGTGGCTTATGATTTTTCTTTTTCCTTAAGGTGACAGATTCTGAATTAATCTCTAGAAAGCATTTACTCACATTGACCTTCCACTAGCTAGGCTTAAAAACACAGCAACTGAAAAGTATCAGCCTCAATTCTAACACTTCACTGAGGACTTACATATAACTGCCACTTTGCACATTTAAGCAGTGATAGATGTTCATGACACTTGGTGCTCTGCTAAACAGAACTGGAATGTTTAAAAATCAGTTCTATTTTGTAGCCCTCTCAAGTTACTCATATTCTTGTAGAAACTGGAGTAGAAATTAGCGTAAATTGTTAGTATTAGCTGCAAGAATACTTACAATGTATGTAGCAAAACTGAAGCAGGTTAGATTATAGACAATCCTCAAGAGTCACTAAGGCTAGGGTATCCATACAGATAATACAGCAAACTCACTTTGAATTTGTTTCTTGTCTACTTCAGTCAGAGCTTTTGTAGTTTGTAGCTTAAAAAAAGATAATGGCATGCTTTTGTTTCATTTTCTGACACTGAAGATAATCCTGATTTCTGCTAATCCATTTTAAAGAATTAGAACCACAGAACTTTAGAACATGGACCCATCCATTTACTCTTCAGTGGTTTTGGTTCTTTTCTGGCTTTCTGTATTGTTTTATTCCTGAGAAATGTGTACTCACTTTTTATTTTATTTACTCACTTTTTCCTGTTATGACTGTATTTACAGTGACTCTAATAATTAACTTTCTTTTTTCCCCTAGGGCATAACACCAATGAGTTATGCCTTTTACATGGTAATTGTTTTTTTTTTTCATCTTTGAATTGTAATCTCAAGCATAGATGCTTTTTGTGCTTTTTTTCCTAGTAAAACATTTAAAACTTCAGTGTAGAACATCTTGCCATCAACCTCTAAAAAAAGTTTAGGAGAAAGTAAGCATCAGTGACTGCCCAAACAAGATGATAAATCTGTAGGAAAGAAGCTCTGTCATGAGACAAAGTGGTATTATACATCTCCTCCTTCACAATTATTTCAAACTTTGATGATGATTTTAGTAATTAAGTTGAAAAGACCTTTTAAAAAATAAATTTTCTGCCCATCAGATAGTACAGTACAGAGCTGACAGGTCATTTCTATGTGAACATAACATTATAGTCATTAGTATCTTTAATATTCCTATAACTGACCTACCCAAGCATTAATATATAAACAAATTATGGCCTTATAAATTATGGCCTGACACACAACCTTAAGGGCTTTGCTTTCACAAAGCCACAATTTAAACATACTGTGTAACAAACAACATACATAGTAAAAAAACAGTAATCTTTGTGCTAATTTATGTATTGGTCTATTGTCTTTCCAAGAGTTTTAATGTAACATGAAACAACTGTAGTAATGCATATAGCAGAATCCATCCTGCTCTTACACTTCTAACAGAAAAACAAAACCACCAGTTGCCGTAAGATCATAATCATCGACTCTGGAGACTGGTGCTTGGGAATCTGTTCCATGTGAGGGTCAGGGTTGCACACAAGTAATTCAGGCTACATTTTCAGGTCTTGCTTCAGCCACATCTTATGGGCAGAACTCACTGAAACTGAAGAAATCAACAAATTAATTTTTTTCCCTGTAGGAAAAAAAAAATTGATTCTTATTAGTGTCATCAGAGTGCTTAAAAGCTCTCGCAAGGGACCAGGACTATGACTCCACTGCAGCAGGTGCTATACAACCAGAAATCAAAACCTCACTGTTCACTCAAAAGAAAAGAAATCGAATCGTTCTTAAGTGTGTGTATTTAATTAATATTTATATACTTTTTACTTTCTTATACATATTGAACACATTTTCTGTAGACTTATTTGCTTACTGAATTAAAGTATTGAAGGTGTACGAAACTATTCAAATACTGCAAACCCCTATCAGCTCGATTTCAAGTATTCTTAATCACCACAAAGATTACAAACCACTCATATCAACTATGCATTTAGTTCCACAGCGGACAATTAGTCTTCTCCATTAATGAATAATTTTCAGAAGTTCACAGTTTGGTGCCTGAGTATGAATAATCAACCACCCAAAGACTGTCCACTATTCTCTGCTTGTCTAAGAGCAAAAACATTAACAGGCAGTTATCTCAGAGAATTATTAATCACCCAAGACATTCCAAGCAGAGGGACAAGGAAGGACTTGGGAAAATAATCAACACCTGTGAGCAATATTGAAGATACCATAGCAGAGACTACTGTCATTACAAGATGTCAGGAGGGAGTGCAGGTTATGACAATTATCTTGATTAGTCTTCATTATACCATCCTTATTCTACCACGAGCAGTCTGAATGGGACAAGCCTCTTGGGTTTATTCTCCAAAAGCCCTCAAGAACAGTTGATACCTACACTGGAGAAGTCTAGCCACCCTGATAGAAAATAAGTAAATTTATCTTGTCCTGACAAGATAAAAGGGAGTCATGGGATACTATGCCCTTGAAACTGCAACAAAAGTAAACCAAAATGTTTGAATCAGCAAGTTTTGAGAAACATAGTCATGGACAACAGCCACAGCACAACAGGGCATGAGCCAAAACAGAGTTCATCTAGCGGACACAGTGAGGAAGACTATCAAAGACCACCAGAAGACCCCCAACAACCACCTAAGAGACTATGTGCACATGTGTATGAAACATCCACACAGAATAATGAGTTCTAAGAAAATTATGAGCATGCTAATGGTTTCTTGGAAAACTAATGCATACGTATGTTTTACCCTAGTAAAAAACCCCTCACAGTTAAACCACCATGCACACATTAGGTGGAGCAATCCCCTGTATGTCCAGCGCTGCAACAAAGGATGCTTGCTTTTTAAAACCCCAAACTGAGTCTTAGTTCTTTGACTGACTTTCACAGTAACACAGTAGCATTGACTCTTCGCACAAACCCAATCCTTGGCCATTGCCCAGTGAATGTTATCGGATCCTCTCATCACTATCTTTGAATGCAGTTGAGCCTACAACAAACTTGCACAGAAGCAGGACATACTGAAGATACTTAGAGGAAAAAGCCAGCAGAAAAGTTGTATGGAAATGACAAAGGCCCTGTAGTATTCTTAGTATTTTTGGCTACCCAGTGGGATACTGTTGAAAACCATTGCTGAATGCACGCTTAGCAATGATGACTGCTACAAACAGCTAGTGGTCATTGCTGAGGTAATGTGCTAGCTAGCACACACTGGGGTGGTGGGGCAATTCATTTTACTATTAGCTCACTTCCAAACTAACCTGTTTTGGAAATACGCATCACACAGTTCAGGGTCGCCATTAAAGCCTCGAATTGCCAGCTCCAGCTCAACTTACAAGCGCAGCCCTCGAACGCTGTGTCCACGCATCAACACAGTGCGCACCAGCTAGCGGGATCCCTCCTCATAGCTGCTCCTCGCTTCACCTCCGCCACTTTACATCTCCCAACGCTGCCTTTGGAAAACGGTTGTTGTAGCCGAGGCAACCTAGTTTAAGGAAAAATAATGCTTTTTGCCTGCCCCACTGACAGGCTGGGTGAAGTGAAAGCCCTCCCGGGAAGGGTCGGGAGGCCGCCTCAGCTGCCCCGCTTCCTCCGCTCCGGCCTCTTCTGGAGGCCGTGGGGGCAGCTCGCTCGCAGGCCCGGTTCGGGGTGCGGGAGGCGGTGGACTTCGGCCCGCTGCCACTGTGGCCGGTTTCGAAACGGCACGAAGTCTCTCCGACACAACTTTGACAGAGGCCAAACGGGGCACTCCCTTGGAAAGTTCCACCCTCTCCCCCACCGAAGCCAGTTCCGAGAGCTGAGATCCCGGCGCAGGAGCCCGGCCCCGGCCCCGGCCCCGCGCCCTCCCTCCGGGGGCCCCATCGCCGAGCAGGGACCACCCCTCTGCTCCGCGCGGCGGAGCGGCGGCGGACAGTGCCGGGGGGCTGCCTGCGCAGGGCGAGCAGGGGCGGCTTTAGCGGGCGCTCCTGGGAGCAGAGAGGAGGACGGGCCGGGAAACGGGAGCAAAGCGGCGGGTGCCGACGCTCGGCGGCGCGGCTCTCGCTGCTCCACGGCAGGTGGCCGCCCCTCACACCCACAAGGGACTCAGAAAGGCACAGGCCTCCCCGTCCTACGGAGGGGACCGGGCCAGGCTCGCGATCGCCCTTCTTGGGAAGCCCTCTCTGGCCCCCAGCCTTTGTGTGGTGCAAGAGCTGCTTCAGGCTCCCCGAGCAGGACCCCGGGCAGCCCGCAGAAGTTCACAGCAGCCTGATGCCCTGGGCCGGCAGATACGCTTGTTCCTAAAGGAGGAAACGGTGAGGTAAGTAGGCTTGGACAGTTCAGCCACGAAAATGAAACTTACAAGGTTTCTGTAGCTGAATGAACTTTCTTACTAGCGGAACTGGAATGTAAAGTTAGTCCAGAACACTCCCACAGCAGGTGAATTTAAACTGTGTACGCAGTCTGCAGTGGGGGAAGAAACTGAACAAAAGGTAAAAGCTGCTGTTACCCCAGGGGCTGTTCCTCCTGCGTTTTACGCAGACAGGTCGGACAGGATTTGGCAGCGCAGTGATGTGAAGGGTAAACGTCCAGTCCAGAGAAGGTCTCACTCCTCTGCTACACCCTGTATTGCCCATGCTATTGGACAGCTCTGGGACAGGGTCGCATTTTGCATCTGCAAGAGAGGGTATTAGTGTAACTTTTCTAGATTAGCTAGAACAGATTATTAGCTAGATTATCCACCTACAGAACCATTTCATTACTGTTCAGTTTTCAATATATTCCTCCCTATATGTGCAGGATACCTACCCTCCTCTCTTTCTTGTAGACTGTAAGACTAAGAGCAAGGTCCCTAGGCTGAATGTTAGAACTTTTGCTTAGCTTTGTTAGAGAGGGAGAGCCAATTTAGTAAAAAAAAACCCCCAAGAAAACAAGCAACCCAAATAACCAAACAAAAAACCCCAGGTAACACATAGTTCACCTTTAACATCTTCACTGTCCCTTACCAAAGTTGATTTTCACAAAGCAGCATCTAGAATTACAGAGTCGCAATGATAGGTACACATGGGTTACCTCAAGGTTTATTTCTTACTCAAACCTTATACTGCATTCTGAAATGTGTTAACAATGATGCACAGAGCCTCAATCAATTTCAGAACTTCACTCCCCAATTCTAGCTACCTGGTGCACATTATTAAATTGTAGGAACAGAATTTTCCTGCTGAGATGCTACTGATCTCCTCCCTCTTGTATGCCGCTGTCTACAGGTTTTACTTAATAGTAATATTTGTAAATGCATACTTTTAAAAAATGAGCTCCCCATTTTGAAGCCACAGTGCAATACAGTGAACGTATTTTATGTTGCTCTATATGCATTTCTGCAGGTGTATTCACTGATGTCTGAGTAACATCTTACTAAATATTCATTAGGAGGTCATAAGTGAGAATCCCAATGAAGACATACAGTAATATCCAGTAAGGTCCAAAAAACAACTTTTTGCTGGTGGTAAGTACAAAGCATTCCAGTAGAACCCTGTTGTGTAAACCTGCTTATTTCTACATATTCTATCGTAGCCACTAAGATATTTAAGAGGGGTGACCACAGAATTGTAGTTCCCTACTGGGTAAACTGATTTAGCTTCCCTAGCACATCAGGTGACTCTACTATTAACAGCTTGATTTTTTCCAGTTACTGGAAAAAGCATATTCCTACTGAAATAGAGTTCTGAGGAATTTACTACTGCACAGGTAGTAAATTCTCCCTGGCAAAAAAAGCCAGTTAAAACTAAGGAAAAGTTAAATGTAAAAATGCATTTACTTTTTGGTTGATGTTCTCTTGTTCTGCAGAATTCCACAAGACTACCTTCTGTAGAAGATGAACTGTGCTAAGCCCATGTATGCTCAGCAAACTACATAGATCATTCTAGAAAGTAGTATTATCATGTTCTAGTTTCAGGACTTCATGATCTCAGTCCTTGATACCAACCCCTTCAATACAAGGCTGAATTCTTCTATGAGTTTCAAAGCCTGCGCACAAAAGAGACTTAACAAATCAGCTTTGCAAAGAGTCTAGACTTCTGTATTAGGATTCTGGCATGAGCCAAGACACAAACACTTCATCCTGTAACACCAGTGCTGCCTCTGTGGTGTCACTTGACATAGCATTTTTGGGAGCTCAGTACTACTGATGCTGTAGAAAGCTGTAGAACTGAAGCCTCCAGTACTACCAAAGTCAGTCCCTGACTGGGTGTGATTCCAGGTGTTCTGCAGAATCTACCCTTTTTACAGCCAAGAGCCAAGTAGATTGTAGGTCTAACAGACATCATTCTGGTTAAAGGGCACAGTAATATTTAAAGACGTTATAGATACCATGCCAAAATAAAACAGCCAGTACCTAAGTGTTGAATATCTGTAGCACCAAAATCTGAGGGTATACTTCTTTGGGAGTAACACTGATCACTCTTTCTTACCATGGTGAATCCCCACCAATAAAAAAACCAACAAAATTCACATTATAGGGACAAAGTATCTTTCCCAGGTTATCAAGGCCCAGGCCCATATTCTACCAAACCCAACAATAAAGTCCTGTAACCCACCAGTCCTGCAGGAGCTTCAGAATTTGTACTCTTTTCACCACAAGAAAAAAAGCAACCCACGTATAAACATAGGTTTTTATCCTCTTGTGCTGCATCACAGGAAATTACCAAAACTTCTCTTCCAAGAAAAGGTTCTTTAATAGTCTCCACCTGTAGAAAGACAACCCCTCACCTTCAGCTGGGATCAATTTTGAATTAGCCAGGTGAGAATGAGTTTGAGGGTTTGTACAGCCTATTACAAGTTTTCCTAAGAAGAGTAAGAGATGTATGCTTCTTTCCGTTCTTTTCCTAAGGGCAAAAAAAAGAATACTTTTGCTTGTGAGATTATACATCAAACTGTAAATAGATATTGTTGTACGTGAAAGACTTTTATCAGCAGCCTGCATACAGAGTTTGGCCTTAAGGGCTCATGTGTGCTCTCACAAACTTTATATTTTAGTGTTTCAGAAAATGAGTACAGTTCTGTGCCACCTTTTGTAAGAAAAAGCTGATTATTTCAGCCATCTACTAAGGCATATTTTAGTCAGGAAAAAAGCCCAACAAACAACAAGTCTACAGGCATTTTTTAAACATACAGGTCTTATATCACAAAATACTGGATAACTATGAAACTTGTTATCCAATATATAAATAATATTTTCATAGATTGGGTTCATACTCAAATCCAATATATGAAAATCAATGTAACAACCTAGTTAATTTCTGAAAAATTAGTTTTCACAGACATAATACAGTATTCAGTTTTTTGAAGGAGAAAGCTTGCTTGTTTTGGATGGGTAGTGCATTACAATATAACAGACTCTGGATAGGTTGCTGTCTCTAGAATCCACAGCAACAGCTTAGACGGAAGCCGTGGGCCAGGAAGAAATACTGTTTAGAGCCCAAGGATATCCATTTTCCTGGATAATTGTTTATACCAAGAGGGGTGGTTTCAAGGGGAGAGAGGAAGAGAAACACACTTCAGAACGCCCAGCAGCATCAGTACCTGTGACACTCAGGCTGTGAAGATCTTGCATTTAGTCCTAGTACATGAACCTGTGCAACACGGAGCTGAACCTGTGC
>WYDI02042557.1:15333-36005 GCA_009867235.2 Psittacus erithacus
CTGTGACACTCAGGCTGTGAAGATCTTGCATTTAGTCCTAGTACATGAACCTGTGCAACACGGAGCTGAACCTGTGCAACACGGAGCTGAACCTGTGCTGCTTACAAGGCTCACAGGCTTTTCTGAAGGTTCAAAAACAAAAAAAAAAAGCCATTCCAACCTTGGCTAAGGATCTGGTGGTGTTCAGATTGTGACTGTACTCGGAGCACTCCTGCAGGATGTGGTTTTAGTAGTAAGTTAGAAAGTCACAGATGAACAGATTTTGCCTTTGCCTATGTTAGGAGACGATGCAAAACCCCAGTGGTCTCTTAGGAGTAGCTGAAAACCAGTTTCACTGTTACACATTTGTTTTGTAGAGACATTGTCCTGGATTTGGTCTGGCAGAAGGTACAGTGGTCAGACTCAGCAATTCCATTGTTGTGAATTGGCTAAGCAATACCATTAAGTGTCACAAACTTATGGAGAAGTTTGTGAAATTGTTGTTTTTCTTAAATTCTTACCTACTAGAGGCAGATGAAGAGAGATTACAGGGTAAGCAAAGGTTTCCATCCTTTCTGATTTTAGCAAATGCTTGAAATTGTACTTCATGTTTGTGTCTCAGGAACCAGAAGCAAATCAAAATCAGACTGCATACAATACAAAATAGTATGCCACTTGACTGATGCAGAGACTGCCCTGAAAGAATAATAATAAGAATAATAAGACAGCAAGTTCCAGAGTAAATATTTATTGGTTAATGAGCATTGTTGTTAACCTTTTGGATAGAAAGAATGAGTAAAGTATATCTATTTTACTGGAAAATGACTGACACCATGGCAGGGGGGTTGGAACTTGATGATCTTAAGGTCCTTTCCAACCCTAACTATTCTATGATTCTATGATTTTAGAGATCATGCACTATATGAACACTTACATCTTAATTAAGATTTTTGTTTGCTTTTCTAGGGTAAAACACTGGATTTTTGTTAGAAATTCTGCAAGAGTGATACTACCAGTGAAGATGTCATACTTAATGAAAGGAATTAAAAGTTGCAGTCCTGTGAATCAGATGCACAAAGTAACAGGAATTCTGTTAAAGAACATATTGGGCATGAACAAACAACAATTCAAAATTTCATGTGCAGCTTCTCAGATGAGTTCTGAAAAAGCACACTCTTACAATTATGTCATTGTTGGAGCTGGATCAGCAGGGTGTGTATTAGCCAACAGGCTGACAGAAGACCCTCTCAGTACTGTACTGCTTTTGGAAGCAGGCCCTAAAGATACTCTTCTAGGTAGTAAAAGACTGATGTGGAAGATTCATATGCCTGCTGCATTAACATACAACCTCTGTGATGAGAAATATAACTGGTATTACCACACAACGTCACAAAAGCATCTGGATAACAGAATTCTGTACTGGCCTCGTGGGAAAGTATGGGGTGGCTCCTCGTCTCTCAATGCAATGGTATACATTCGTGGGCATGCAGAAGATTATAACCGATGGAGCAGGGAAGGGGCTGTCGGATGGGACTATGAGCATTGCTTGCCTTATTTTAAGAAGGCACAGACACATGAACTGGGGCCAGATCAGTACAGAGGTGGAAATGGACCCCTGCATGTGTCAAGAGGGAAAACAAACCATCCTCTTCATCATGCATTCCTGGAGGCAACCCAGCAAGCTGGGTATCCTTTCACAGATGATATGAATGGCTATCAACAAGAAGGATTTGGCTGGATGGACATGACTGTGCACCAAGGTGAATCATAA
The DNA here is from genome assembly GCA_009867235.2 of Psittacus erithacus. NCBI lineage: Eukaryota > Metazoa > Chordata > Aves > Psittaciformes > Psittacidae > Psittacus > Psittacus erithacus. Next base: position 17,084 of record WYDI02042557.1, read on the forward strand.
AGGGGTCCTTAATTTGTGTTCCTGACCCACCAGTGGTACTTTAGAAAGCATTTTGGAATATGAACATATAAGCTGCATGAATGCCATTTGGTTGGTTGGATTACTGAACAGCTGTGGCACTCTATATTTACACCCCATTCATTTCACAGCAGCTTGCTATTAATCTAGTGTATGTTTCACTGAAAATTGCCCTGCCATGCAAGTCTTGATTCATAGTTAAGTTTGGGAAGGAGAACAGGTTTTCAGAATTTTTGATGAATACTGAACTGTTTTGTTGTTCAATATAAATGTGTATTGTAGGTCAGAGATGGAGCACAGCTAGTGCTTACCTTCGCCCAGCCATATCACGCCCAAATCTGTCAGTTGCAGAGAAGACACTTGTAACAAAAATCTTGTTTCAAGGAACAAAATCCATTGGTGTTGAGTATGTGAAAAATGGGCAAAGGAAAAAGGTAAGGAATTTTTATTTTCCACGATGAAATGTATGAGTCAAAGCAAAATCAAATTTTTTTAAACAAAATTTTATTAGAAGTGGCACTTTTAACATGCAAAATGTCTGCTGTTCAGATGCTATGTTGTCTTTTCCAGTACAACAGTAGATGATACTTCAGCTGAATTGATTTAGAGATTAACATCTCCATTATATTTCCAACTCTTGGTACTGAGGGAGCAAGTCATAACTTGATGTTACGCGAGAGTATTGTGTATGTTTCTGTTTGGAACCTGTGATGCAATCATGCACTGTCTCAGTGCACTGAATAGGGTGCTGAAATGCTGATGTTTCTGAAAAACAATTCTGAAAATGCTGTTATGACATAGGAAAATCTGTAAAAGCTAGATAATTAAACGGATTACTCAAGGGGAAACAATGAGTCATTCACTTTATTTTGCCATTATGTATTGAGTTTTGGGATAGTAATGATGAAACACAATGATGAAATGTACCTTATGGTTGTTTGTGGAATGAACATTTTTCAGTCTTAGTCCAGCTTCCACTGAACATGACGTCATGTGGAAGGAAGCTTCAATTGCCATTGCAACTTAACTCTGTGGGTAAACAGTTCATTTTTTGCAGCTTCCAATCCATTGGCTTTCATAAAACGTAAAATATTCCCATTTCCCTTAATGCTTTACAATTACAGCTGATTATGGAGTACATAACTAGGAAATTGCCTAAAAGGGACTTGCATGTTAATAAGATATTTATTCACAAACAATTATAAAGCAACTAACAAGGGTAATAGTAATATCCTAAAGGGAGGACAGTACAAATTTTGGTGGTTTGAGTTCAGCAAGGCTTACAAGACTCAACAGACCAGTGTTCTGTGACTGAACACGTGCTAAAAGTTAAAACGCAATTTAAATAAACTGTTCTGTCATTTTTTAATGCACAGAACAAATCTGTTATTTTGTAAGTGTATCTGTTCTTTTTGTAAGTGTAATGATAATGATATCATTATCATTGTAATGATAATAATTTTGACAATGTAAAACAAAACTTGAAGAAAATTATTTTAATGAGCTGTTAAATGTCTGGGAAAAAGCGTCTCTACTTGCTGTTGCAGTATCAAGATGAATTCTGTTGGAGAAAGTGTTTCAAAGCTGATTAAATGTGATCAAAGACCTTCTGAATACTGGATGACTTTAGCCACAAAATTCTTTAATTGCTATGAATTTTCATACATATTAATACATGTATGAATTATACATAGTGAATAATATGTATTTAAAGTACACCTTCAAAGGATTTCCCACCCCCCCAACATCAAATTTGCAAGGCTTCTCTGCTTTTAGTTTCTGGGAAATTTTATACCTGCAGGATGGAAGAGCTAATCATTTTATTAAGTTAATAACATCCAGATGAAACACTTGATTATATAAAAGTGGTTTTGATTTTACAGTCTATTTTAGGTAGGATCTCTTTTACATCAGTCATCAATTAATCTAAAAGATCGTTAAAACCAGATTCAAGCATGATTCAAAACGTATTTATCAAGCCAGTGACTTAGTTGAAGCTCTTGACATGTTGCTTGCCTTCAGATCAGGCTTAATAATGTTAGGACTTTTCATTTCATTTTAGGCTTTTGCCAGTAAAGAAGTTATTTTAAGTGGAGGTGCCATAAATTCTCCACAGCTGCTTATGTTGTCTGGGATTGGCAATGCAGATGATCTAAAAAAACTGGGGATCCCTGTTGTTTGCCACCTTCCTGGTAATTTCCTTTCTTTTAACCTTACATCTTCCTATGGATGCAATTCAAGGACCATTACATGAAATGAATCCATGAAATTAAGTTGTCTTTATGTCAGGTTGTGCAGACTGAAAAGTAGGTGTTACAAATCAGCGGAAACCTGCATTGATTTTAGAATGGAGCAATAAACTCCTACACTTCCTTCACTACATTTGATAGTGAAAAATGCCTTTCTGAAAAATGCCACTGAATACTTTTTAAATAAAGCAGAATACTTATAATTTAGAACTTCTAATGAATTTTGATCCACAGCAGATTGCATAAACTCCCACTGTCACATATATTCAAAGATAGAAGGAATAACATGAAATTTTCTTAAACCGAAAAAAGCATGTACTGTGTTTAGAAGTCATCTGGCAATTTTAGAACAAGTGATGCCTCTGTCATTTAACTTCCTATTTTCACTCTAGTTATGCTATGTTTATGTAGAGTCTTACTCTGATATGAGCAAAAGGCTGATATGGTTTCAATTATCACTGCGCTTCTAGGAGTTTAGTTTAGTTCCCATTTATGTTGTTTTCTGGTTGCAAATACTATGTATAATAGTTTTGTGTGAAATAACTTCCCACTCCTCTTTTCTTTTCCCTCCTCCTCAGGAGTAGGCCAGAACCTCCAAGATCATTTAGAAGTGTACATCCAGCAAAAGTGCACCAAACCTATTACACTATACAATGCACAAAAGCCAGTTAACATGGTGAGGATTGGTCTAGAATGGCTTTGGAAGTTTACAGGTATGAAACAATGTATGCAATCATTCTATCATCAATTGATTTAGAATTACTAGAGCCTTTTATCCATGAATTCCAAAGTCTGGGAGCCTTCATATATGATTTTTTTTATGTTCTGGGAAATAACTGGAGCCTGCTTGCTATTTATTTCTTTCTGAATCAGAATATTTCAAAAAAGTTATAGTATCTGAATTATGGTGTTAGTATTTCACAACTTATGCTGGGTATATGTGGCTTTTTACCATACAAGTAAATATTGAGTGCTAATTTACAGTTTTAAAGGGATATGAAAATAACATAACATGAGGTGCATTGTAGACTCTTGATCTTTCCCTTTCAGGGCAGGTGCTGTGGATGGCTCTGCCTGTTACCTGTGACTGATGGGATAACTATACTGCATGTCATGGAGCATGCAGTGCAGTAGTGTCAGGATGGTGCAGTCAGTTCCCTTCATATCTGCTAGGATCCTGGGACCAAATCTACCTCTGGACTTAGATACTGGGCCTGCTAGTTACAGTGACATAACTGTAATATCCCACTCTCAAATAAGTGGAATTTCCAAAGTTATGCATATTTACATGTATCTACTGATTGAAAAGCAGATGAAAGTGATGCAAGTTGCTTAAACTACAAGCTGTTCAAAATGGATTTGTGTTCTTTGCAATTGTCACTGTATGTACAAATTATTCATAGTAGTGAAACCAAGGGTTAAGAAGTGGATTTCTTGCTTTTCTGATGTCTTTTAATGGCATATTCTCTCTCATTTTCACTCTCTAGGTGAGGGAGCGACTGCCCACTTGGAATCTGGTGGGTTTATCCGAAGTGAACCAGGAGTTCCTCACCCTGACATTCAGTTCCACTTTCTCCCTTCTCAGGTGATTGATCATGGTCGGGTTGCTTCCACAATGGAAGCTTACCAGGTGAGTTGTTGAAGAACATCTTCCGGTAATGTCTTGTACTGATTAGCAAGAAGGCTTATGCTTTATTATAAATATTGATAATTTGGTTATATAATGAAGAACATTTTGTTCAGTATAACACAGAAGAGCTGGCTTAACCTCCAACACAGGGGAAAAAAACATAAGCTTGTTATTCGATATTGCTATCAAAATTTTTACTTTTTATCTCTGGAAAGTAGCCAAGTACTGAACTGCTGTTTAAGTATTTGCAGTAGTGAAGCACCACAGTGTGATTGATTAAGGAAACCTTTGCACTAGATGCTGTACAAAACCTAAAATGAGGTGTTCCCTGTTCCACTGCAGTTTAGACACAGGTTTAAGTGAGAATGTATGAGGCCACCCACATATTCACTGGCACAAATCCAAGACCCATTTTAGACTGTGGCCTTGGTCCAAAAGTGTTTGCTAATGCTGGGGAACTGTTCCTGAATATACCTTTTTCTTCTTGGCTGATCTCTTCAGTGAGGTCTGCTTGCTGATTGTATTAGAATGATCTGCAATTGCTAAATGTGAATGGTTGTGTTTCAGATTAAAAGAACAGTTGTGAATTGATAAGACAGGTATATTCCCTTCCCTTATGAAATATCATATTTACTGCAAATTTATATAAAAAGGAAAAATGTTCAATGGCATTTTCCATTAGCTCCCTTTAATGCTTACATTTGCTTAATTTGTAAAGACTGTCCAAGTTGAAAAAATGAACTTCATACTGAATTTGGAAATAAGTCTGGTGGGATTGTGTCATGAGTGTAGTGTGGGTGTTGCAGGTCCATGTGGGACCCATGAGGAGCACAAGTGTGGGCTGGCTAAAGCTGAAGAGTACAGACCCAAATGACCATCCCATCATTGAGCCTAACTACATGTCAACAGGTAAATGCAGCTTGTCCATGCTCTGATGTCAGCTTACTTCCTGCCTGTTTCAGTAGCAAATTTCCATATCTGCTCAATACCATAAGTGCTGGTTGGTGCATTGTTATTTATTTCTTATTTATCAAAAGCAGCTAGTATCAACAGGCCACCATGCAAAGCATCGTGTAAACCAAAAAGAATTACCTGTTGGGGATGCAGTCAGGGCTCTTACTTTTACTGCATCATACTATTCATTTTATCCCCTCCTCTGCTTGTGAAGGAATGGATCTGTCCTTGGCTAGACAGGGGGTAGACTGAAATAAAAAGCAATTCTTCATAACTCACCTATTCCCTTTTGGGGCTGTGCAGTGTAAGTGATGGGTTTGTTCACAATTAATGTATATCTCTGACTTTGAAAAACATCCTACTTTATTATGGCTTTCAGCAGTGAGACTTTCCCTCTAGCCTTTTCTCTTTGGTGTTGTTTTTTTCTGTCATTTACTCTGTATGTATTACTAAATTAAGAGTGTACTTACAGTTTTCTTATTTTCTCTCCATACAGAAAGAGACATTTGGGAATTCCGCCAATGTGTCAAGTTGACCAGAGAGATCTTTGCTCAGAAAGCTTTTGAAAAATTTCAGGGCCCTGAAATTCAACCAGGAAACCATGTTCAGTCTGACAAAGAAATAGATACTTTCATAAGGCAGAAGGCAGAGAGTGCTTATCATCCTTCCTGCACTTGTAAAATGGGTCAGCTTTCAGACAGCACTGCTGTAGTTGATCCCCAAACAAAAGTAATTGGTGTTGAAAACTTAAGAGTAGTAGATGCTTCAATAATGCCTAGTGTTGTAACTGGAAATTTGAATGCCCCAACTATTATGATAGCAGAGAAAGCTGCAGATATAATTAAGGGCCTCCCATCGCTTCAGGAGAAAAATGTTCCTGTATATAAGCCCAAGACCCTGGAAACACAGAGATAAAAAAATGTTCTCACCCCCTAGATCTTTTGCTGCTTATGCTTTCATCAGCACGTTGGTGTCTCATACTGAACATGCCAACAAAATAAATATCATGCAAAACAATGTATCCTATTAAAATAACCATTAGTTTGAACTGCTCTTCTCTAGCTATTGTTTGGTTTGGTTTGTTTTATTTTAATCAGGTGGATTAAGCAGCTTATTTCATTTAACAGGGATGGGGCATCCACAACATCTCTGGGCAACCTGTGCCAGTGCCTCACCACTCTCACAGTTAAGAACTTCTTCCTAATGTCTCATCTAAATCTCCCCTCTGTCAGTTTAAAGCCAGTCCCCCTTGTCCTATTGCTACATGTCCTTGTAAAAAGTCCCTCTCCAGCTTTCTTGCAGGCACCTTTTAGGTACTGAAAGGTTGCTCTAAGGTCTCCCTAGAGCCTCTCTTCTCAGTGCTGAGCAACCGCAGCTCTCTCGGCTTGCCTTTGTGGGAGAGGTGCTCCAGCCCTCGGAGCATTTTTGTGGCTTCCTCTGGACCTTTTGTGGTACAACTAAATCTTTTGTTGAAGAAAAGCTGTTTCTAAATGACAAGACAGTTGTGCACATAAACCAAAACTACCGTGCAATTTCACGAGGAATAGAAGAGATTAATGCATACTATAGTATGCCTTGTTATTTAAAGGAAGGACTTTAACTTCCCAGGATTTAACCCAGGATAACAGCTAGTCCGTAATCCTTGCATCCTACAAAGAAAGGTTAAGTAAATGTAAGCATTTATGCAATTTCGTATTCACAGGCCAAACTAGTTCATATCAGAATTAACGGGAGAGAGGAACCTGCATGTGTTCAGAGTTTGTCAAATGTGAAGTTTTTATGAAAGGAATGCACAGTTTACAAATCCTCACTGAAAATCAGACTTCACCAAACTTAGGAGTCTGAATTGGATGATATTCAGAAACAAGACGTACATGAGTTATCAGAAACTTACTTTCCTGAAAAATGTAGAACAGGAGCTGATATTTATATGTTTTGTTATATATACAGAATTTGTATATCATCTTCAGATGTGTAAAGCAAGATACATGATCTTTCATGGCTGTTTTCTACATCAATCTAACTTTCAGGTACTGATTTAAAACAACATATAAAGGCAAACGAAATTGAGCTCATTGAATGAAATTGAATCAGTTGAATTGTTTGGATTTATCAAGTATTCTAAAATAACTTTTGACAAAGCAGCTGTCAAATTTTAAAAGCAAAAGCTTCTGTAGCTTAAGATTGATCAGGACTTGAAGTAAACAGAATAAACCTTTTTTTCAGGAAAAAAATTGTACAACATTTGAGCAAATTGAAAAAAAGGTTGCTGACTGAGGTGTTGGCTAGAAGGACAACTGCAGATGTTTAAGGCAGATACTTCTACCTGGTGCTGCTTGCTGCAAGGCAGTGGTTGGAAGCCCTGCTGCTAACTGAGGGAAAGGACTTAATTCATTAGAGCATCTGCATAAAGACAAAATCTGTGAGGATGGGAGATGATAGCAGTGCTCCGAAAGGAGACAGGTAAAACCTTTCTATCTATGTACAACATGCATTCTTTTGGAATGAGTGGAAGAGCAAGAATATTTTAAGCTATAGGTGATTGAGTAACTGTTAATGAGACAATTCATCTCATAGAGCTGTGCATTTGAGGAAAGTGTGTACTGTGAATGGTGTACCTATTTATGGTAAATAGTTTTTATTCAGCCCCTGTGCTTTTGAGATTTTCCCTTAAAGGTATTCTTAGTGTCATTTGAATACAAAGTATTAGGATACTCAGAGTAACATGTACTGGTGAGACTTACCAGTCTTATGCAGCTGAGAGGGATGCAATTTGGAAAGACAGAATACTGAAGTTCCTGCTTTTGTAGATGTACAACTTGAGTTTCCACTCTAGGCATGCAGGATGGGAACTGTTACTATGCAATGGCAGAGAATTAACTAGCCACTGTCTTGCATAACTTATCTCTGAACACACACAGAGCTATTCCCTGCCATTATGACAAGCTCTAAAAAGATGACAACATAGCAAGGTTAGATATACGTGCCAAACTGCATGTGTGTTTGTGTTCAGGTACACATTGCCCCATCGTGCAATCAGATAATCGGGCATTACTTCTGAAACATCACCATCTTTTCTTGGAGTTCTAAACATACATAGACACCATGCAGGTTCCTCCCCTTCTAAACACTTGAATATTTTCATTGCTGTGAACTGCTGTTGCTTTATTAATTTAGGTCTCACTGCTATAGAATGTTGAGGCTTCACATGACATTCCTTTGATGAAGTGCTAAAGAAATAGCTTGCATATTTGAAAGCTTTGGTGCCCTGGGGAAAGCTTTAGATAGCATCATGATGCCGTTAGTTTCTCCTACATTGTACCTGGTTGCTGATAGTCAATTCCTGTTAAAATTGTTCTTACTTCTAGCAGAGTCAAGTCTGCTAAGGGATACTTAGAACAGGTACAAGATATTCGAATATGCTCTGTGGAGCACTGGCATTCTGCTAGGTAAAATTAACCATCTTTTACACCATACTGGATTGCAGAACACAGGCTCATAATTCCAGAGATCTACTTATTTAACAAAATAATACAGCGTGCAATTGAATATTATTCCCAGTTCTACCCAGATATTTTTTATGTAAACGCAGAGATGATACTACATAATATATTCAAAACCAGTTAACTGTAAAAGCTGTTTGATGTAAGAATTTGGAAGTTACAAGACCTGCCAGCATGGCTTGAACCAGCAACGGTATTGTGAGTGAGCACACCAGCATTTCCATGGTAATAGCTTGCTGCAGATGCTTCAGACACAGTTGGAGGTCTCTGGCTGGAGACAGAGATTAAGAAAGAAAAGTGACCAAAGTCTTTCTTCTGTACACATATTTCAGTTCAAGGTGCTTTTAAAAAGCAGCAGAAAATAGCAGCATTTGTAAAACTGCATTACATGTAATTCATGTAATGCCACTCAAGGTTTTGTACACCAGAACTTTTGATGTTTCTGCAGCTTAAGATCCTTTCCAAGTGTCTTATTTCAGTTAGGCTGCAACCAAATGAGGCAGCTATGTAAACATTGGAGAACCGGAAAGGGGGCTTGACACGTGCATTTTCTATAAAATAAACATACAAAACATATTTTGATTACTAATAAAAGCATTTATGCATTTTAAAAAATTAGTTAAAAGAAAAAGTTATTGCAGAGAGAACCCCAGTGTATCTTATTACGGTATTAAGAGTTTTTAGTCTCTATTCTTCTGTCATCTAAGCTCTAAAAGTGAGACACTGTTCAAACAGGAATATATTTTACATATTCACTTGTTCAGTGAATTTACTTCACTGTAAAAGACGTAGCAATGTTTAATTCTTTACTAATGTTTTCTGTCATTATATACTTACATAAACAAATCTGGAAACTCATGAAATACGCTTTAATTGTTGAGATGATGTCTAGTTTTTGTATGGAGTAATTATTATAATTGGCAGTATTTTAAGGATGATAATTACCATGCAATTGTGAGTATATTGATTATGTTTTCCCATATACTTCACTAATAAAATTGCACAGGTATTCTATGTATCCATATATATGTATGTTTTCCCTTAAACCTTAATTATGTAGACCATGGTCTGTAACTCAGTTTCCTTCATTATTTGTTTGGGTTTTTTTTTAAGGACTATTTGCTCATAAAATAGCATATTTGCCCTAAAGAGTCATCAGACTACTGAAAGCTGAGGAATAACTGTACTGGCAAGAAAATACAATGAGGTCAGCATAATGTTTTGTGTCTCATCAGAAAAAAGCTTGTCGCTCAGCACAATTTGCCAAATTTGATGTGCTATCAGAAGTCCACGCAGTTAGGTAACCTAGTCTGTGATTTTTTTCCTCCTCATTTTCTAATGTTCAATTTCAGTTGCCTTAAAAGGTGGTTTTCAGAAATGGGTACACCACAGTACGGGGAAGTGAAAACTACTTATTTCAGAGTGACACCAGATCCAGAGGCTCTATTTTGGTCTCTTAAAGTTTGTTCCTATAAGGTGGGAAAGTGTAACAGGGTGACTTACTACTGTGAAACCTACCCAAGTGTTTGCTGGCAGACAGCATGGAAGATTTGTTTTGACATTTTAGGGGATTTTGGTCAGATTTTCCTCATTGTTTCCATAGATCTGTAACCAGGGCAATAATAATTGCCTAGATAGTAGGGGAGTAATAGTATTCTTTTTCGTAGGAACACTGTAATCACTTCGTATCTGTGGGGTTAACAGCAGTCATTCATAAAAGACTGGCACACTATGATTATGTAGATTGATGACTAAATCCCACACATCCTCTTCCATTCTCCAAACTGTGAAAACAGAATTTTATCTTTGGAGCTTTTCTGTAAAAAATCTATTAGTAAAAGGAGTCCCAAGTATAATAAAATTATTACACAGTTTTATTTTGAAGAACATTTTGCATTTGTTTTAATACAAAATGATGTAGGTCAAGAAATAATTTACAAACCTCTAAGTTCTTATCCTGGCATTTGAAATAAGAATGATTTCAGAGGAAGTCTGTAAGCTATTCATAGGAAACTGTCATTATGTACAAAATGTTTATTGACATGTTTTAAACATCACATTTGTAAAAATGTGAACTGGATTGCTATCTAGCATATGAACTACAGGTAAAACCTGATAAGATAACTTGTTAGAACAAGTCTTTGTTATCCAGTGCTAACAAAATAGACAGTAACTTTCAGTGTTTTTTGATTTTCCTCCAAGGATATTTCAGCCTCAAAGTCATTTCAGGGTTTTACTGCATTGTGAACAATATCTAAGCCCTCTCTTGATTGCATAAAAATAAATCTTTAAAACAGGACACATAGAACAACAGAAAGATAGAGGCAATAGTGTATTACTTATATCAAGGTTTTTGGTTCTGTGAAGAATCATTTTATCATATTTCTTCTCTTCCCAAGCAGAGTTAAGTACTACTGAAGTGAAGCATTTTCATTTACCTGTGAAGTAAATTTCTGCCCAAGATGCTTCCTGTCAAAGTAGGCTATGTGTGTAACATACTTTGTCAAAACGAACTGTCTCATGACCAGTAATATCCTGGCATGAACTTCCCAATTTTTTAATTATTTTAATACTTATTTTTACCATGGAATTAATAAAAAATAAAATTAGAGTTTGCTTTCCAATTGAAATGTTAAAATAACTTAAATATTTTACCTTTCCAAGTATAAGATTGTAAATAATCAACTATGCATCCCTTACACAGAGAGATTAATTTGACTCAATTAGGTAATAAAAAAAAAATAAATTTTTTTGTTGCCAAGTTCAAACTTGACACTTTATCCCAAAAAGAGATTTACACTGAGAGAGGTGGCTCTATTTAAATATTTATGCTCTAGATCTATATATTCCAAGTAAAAATACTTCTATCTAGAATTCTGTGGAGAGTTACAATAATTAGGGTCCATAAATATTGCTGCAGTTCAATTACGGTACAATAATTACAAAATATAGAACATCTCTTTACAAATACAAATCATTGTATATTACAATTCATTTACAATAATTTCTACTATATAATTTTTAGCAAACTATCTTATCTAATTCTATTATAACCTGGTTGCAAGTGCATTAGTAAGAATGCATTTATTCCAGTATATTTTGCCCTTAACGTGATAGTCGTAAAACAGACTATCTGAATGATATTTCCTATGTAAACTGGCGTTACATATGATAGAATACTTTTTATATAACTTCTTTTTCCAACAATCTCTAACAGGTCGAGCATGACAAACTGTATTTTAGAAGAGGATTAAGAAAAAAAATCAGGAGGCAAGTCTGAAAACATTAGAATGGATATGCAATGGGTAGCTGATATGCTATTGAGTACTGAGGTAATGACATTATTGGTTGTCATCACTCATCTCTTGTTGCTATTTCCCACACAATTTTGTGCCAGACTTACACAGATGTTTTCATTGACAAAACCCTGCTCTACTAGGAAGGACAGCAGCACAAGGTTGAAAGACAGGTAAGACATTACACCTCAGAATCCCACTCTAGCCCTCAAAAAAACCTGATTGTCACAATCTGCTTGGTTTAAAAATAACCTTATTCCTACAGAGGAACGGAAGATCCTGTGGGAGGAGACGATGTACTGCAGCTCTGATCACATTTCAGCAACCTGGAGATAATAAATTTATTGGTTATGGCTTCCTTGAGGTGCGACATCACTTGGTACAAAACTTGATTGGTTACTCACTCGAGCTAGTGCCTAGCATCTTTAAACTATGAGGCACTTTTTCTGTTATTGGAATCATTTTCCTTGCTAAATACTATAAGCTTGTAATGCATATCATTTCATCAGCTAAGTCTTCCTCATATCGTCCCATTTCTGGTTCTTCATCACTGTAGCCAGGGCCAAAATCTTGAAGTTCATAATCTTGTCTGCTTAAAATGGGAAACATATCCCCATTGGTCCCGTTGCTGATATTTCCATTGAGAAGATTACTTGCTGCACTTTCCATCTCATCAATAGTCAGATCACATGCATCAGCAATCTCATGTTTTGTAGCTGAAACAAAGTTAGGGTCCTTTGCATATCTTCCTAGGCCTTCAGATATAAGTACCTGGCAGATGGAGGCAAGAGAATGAGATACATAGTGGAATTACAGAAGAACAGGCAGGTCATTACAATGTTTCACATTTGTGAAAAATACTAGAAACTCCCTGCTGAATCACTACGGCAACCCACAGCAAAACTGTATGTATAAGAACAATCAAATCTAATCAACAATCAAATGGCTGCAAACCACACTGTATCAGTTGTGTGACAGTACAACCAATAGTGCAATACATCTGATGTTTTTCTTCAGAAATTTGTGAGTAGTCTTTGATAAACACGAATCATCAGGCTGATACACTGAAGACAACAGTTAATATATCCCAGACAGTGCAATTAGAGCAACTACCTGAAACACAGATTTCTAGATATGTTCTTGGTACTTTAGAGTACATGCAAGAAAGATGTTGAATACCTTTTTGCAAATAAAATCTAACAAAGTGTATTGCTTAGGTTGTCGCAATGGAAAAGAAGTGATAGATGGAAGCAAGAACAGTAACATTGGTTCAGAAATGCTATATACTGATTATCTTCAAATCCTTATTATAAGAGAATTCTTAGCATTCTTTAATACACCTACAATCAATCCTTGTAGTTGTTATTCACCTCTCTGCATTTAGTGCACCGATTCATCAGATTACTCCAAAACTGGCAATGTATTTCTTTTGAAACAACAAAGAGAACAGGCATATGCATCATCTCTTTCCTGTCAGCCACTGCAGGACACTTCATGACGATGCTCATCTAGAAAATTTGAATTTCAAATGTCTTTGGAATCTCTCTAGTACTCTGACACACTGATGCTAAGATCTGGATTCAGTAGAAATCATTTACTACATGACAACTGTGAATAAGTTCCCCTGTCTTTACCTAAGAACAGTTTTGCGCTTTGAAACTGAAAATACCACATTTCAGAGAGGTAATATGAACTGAATTACATGCTTTTTAATTTTAACACAAAAACTGAACAAACTGAGCTACTTCAGAGATTTCTGTGATACGTACCGCTTCTACCAAGCTGTCTGCACTCCTCTGTTTGTCACTATGTTTATGCCTCAAGTCATTAGGTACAATTAAATTGGCTGGTGTAAATGTTCGGTAGGAAATCTCAGGGTCATCCGTGTACCAAGAGCTCCTGTGCAAGGAAGGCAGGCTACCATTCATATGCTCTGTAGATTCAGCCCTGTCAACCTGGATTAGGGGTGTATAATACGGAGAACGGTCCCTGTTGGGAGGGGTTGCAGGTGGGGTAGCCCAGGAACGCGTTGAACGACTTGGTGAATGTTTATGAGCTTTGCTGGAATCCAGACCTGCAACAGCCATGACCTGATAAGGGGAAGAATTTTAGAAGTTAGTGATTTCAAATGCTCAGTCATACTCTTTTCAGCAGTTAGTTCAAACCAAGGTAAATAAGAGTCTGTGTTTACCTGCTGTTGCATTAAGTGAAGTGGTAAAGCAGTGCGATGGAAATTAGGGGAGAGTGGTATGTCATCTTGACTACTTTGCCGGCGGAGGCATTCAAAGTTAAAGGAAGATCGTCTATTTGCTACAGGGAAACCATAATTCATTAGGAAAATGAAATACTTTTCCTCAAAGTCTATTATTTCCAGAATTCCAGTGTAAGGCAATCACCACACAAATAAAAACATATCCCCCAGTAAGAAATAAGCTGTGCTAACAGAAGCAAGCAGCTGGTTATCAGATAAAAGATAGATTCGCATATGAGCAAATGCAGTCCCAGGTAGAAACCGTATGCACAGCCTCACATGACAGAATGGGAAGCAGCTGTTTCACAATGCAAACTTGTGTTGTGCAGCAGACTGGTTCAGACACTTTAGAGTTTTGCTGTAAACTGCTGTGAACAGTTACAAAGAAGACTTTCTTCTTTCTTCCCCACGGTTTTAAACTCTTCTTTCTAATGAACCAGACTTCCCAGAGGAAATACCAAATCCCCAGGTCCTTGGAGGCAATGTGCAATATGCAAAATCATACCCAAGCTGACTCATGTTGTCAGTTCCTGATGTTTATTCCATTACTTACGACAGCAACAAGCCATGGTCTGTCCTGTTATGTATTCATGTAAATGAAGAAAGGGAAAAGTAGAAATCTAAACTGATCAAGGTGTTTGGCTGATGTAGAAATGTCTCAGCTGGTCTTGATGAAAGTGGGTGAAACAATGGGAAGCAGCACATAGGTATCATTCCTCTGTGTTAGCTTCAGCATAAAGAAAGCCTGGACACTGAACAGCAACTGGAACCCAGGTATGTCCTCATAGCTGCAAGCATCATGCTGGAAAACTGGAAGGAGCCTGGCTGTACAAAGCAGTGATACAAAATTGTGCTCTCTTGGATCTGACAGAAACTATTCTCAGTTTCTGCTTTTTGAACCCCAAGAATTTTGTGTACAGAATTGAAGAGTAAAGGGATTCCTCGTCGTTATCAGCAGACACTTAGTGCTGGACACTGACAATAAAGGGTCCTTAAAGAGCCGTTGCATTAAAATAGGCGCCTTCGGGTTGCATTCAGTTTGGACCACTGAATGCAAACTTTCTTTCTCTCTCCATTGCTTCTATGGTAAATCCAAATACAGGAATGGAAGCCTTACTCCTGATCATAACAGATGCAAAATGTCCCAGTGCCAAGATGAATAAAAAGCAAACAAAAAAGTTGCCTCATTCAAAACAAGACACTTTGCACATGCTTCTCCCCTGGAAAGAGTCTGAAAGAACATGGCAATTATTCTCAATACACTTCTGAAAGTTGCTCGAATGCTGTGTATAATGAGTTTGGCATAAAAACCTCTATAAAGCTTGACACAGAGCTCAATATACTAACTACAGTACAGAGCCAAGGTACCGTATGTTACATTAACTTGGACTGAATACAGAAGCTAGCAGAAACTGTTCAGTGCAATGTTAAAAGTTTTCAGGTTTTGCTTTTTTGCTTGTTTTTTTAATCTTCTTTTTTCTTTCTGCACATGAGAACACCAAGGCTTCCTCCCCAGGCCAAACAGACCATTCACTCGTTGCAAAGAATAGGTTTGAGCTTCTTTCAAAATCTGCTGAGATACCAAGCCTCTAAAATTTCTAAGCTGTGTTCCTGAACATTGGATAAATGGCTATGACAGAAGGTGTGACTGTGCTCTCATGACTTTATGCTGGTGTGAGTCAAAAGACTTCCTATATTAGCCGTACACAACTTAGATCAGAACTAGGTTCTCTTATCCTAGGCTATCAAATACCCTCCTATCTAGTACATTTATTTAGTCTCTTGTACATGAGATAGAAAGTGTAGGCTGCTTCTAAAGAAATGTCTGCTTAATATTGTCACTAGAACTTTATAAGAAAAGCTAAATGAGTCCCAAAGGCTGCAGTCACAGGAAGCTGCCAACCCTTGCAACACTTCCGAGGGAAGGCCCCAGAGGATTTTTACGAAAGCATGTTCTCCTGCAACATATGGAATGGATATATACAGCATCCATCTAGTTCTTTGGCTTAAAATTCCTCTGCTATCAGAAAAGCTTGTAGAAAAAGTATTCTTTCACAGCCTCCCCTTTGATGTCTTTTCCTTTTCTGCTATTAAAAGAGAGCTAGCAGCTTTCTGTACATTTCACTATCATTCATCCCAGTTGAGTTATTTACTCTCTGTAGTGCAAAACTCACATTCTTTCTGCTTTCTCCATCTGTGTCCCTTAAGGTCAGAAAGCCAAAGAGTAGAGAGCAGGAGTCATCTTCTAAGATGATGAGTGCCAAATGTGAGGATGCAGCACTGATAGGATTGCTGAAGAACGTTTCTTTTATTATATGATACACTTCATTGGGGCCTTTTACTACAGTTTTCTGTAGCTTTAAATAGTCTGAGACTGTACCGCAGACATTGTATAACGATCCCACTACACTTTCTCTGAAACACGCTTTAAAAATCTATACCTGCATTTTCTTTAAGGTGTCTGAGACAAAAAAGGCCTGTCCTTTTCCTACCCACAGAGTCCTTACAGTCATACTTCCACAGAAAAATGGACTGTGACTGGCTGCTAGCATTAGCAGAATGAAAGAACTCTGTTTTCACTAGAAAGCAAATCCACCTTATAGCAGCCAAAATGTGGAGACTCTTCTAGAAATGCCCCTGAATTGTCTAGTTTGGATGGCACTGGTTAGATGGCATCATCCAAAGACATGTGTACACAAACCCAGCTGTGCCAGCCATGCTATGCATCTTAGGGACACTATTGGGCTGCATGTTACTGAGAGCTGAGTGTTTTTTCTTGTGCACCAGCAAGAAGGAGGTTTGGGAAGAGGTTTATTTTACACATCACAACCCCAAGTCTTCCTATCTGTTAAGTGTCAGAGCTCAGACACCAAATTCCAAGAGCTTTGAGTCTGTGCCTAACTTCACCAGAGGTTTATCCCAGCTAATCTCTGCAGTATGGCCTGGAACATACAAAGCCAAAATTACAAGATAAGAAGCATGAGAACTTTCAAAAATGCAGACAAAACAACATTGTGCTTGAGATAAGAAGAAACCAAAGAAAGATCCAAGGAGAATGCATGAAAATTAAAGAAACAGGTAAAAAAATCAGTTGGCAACATTAATTCAATCTATAAATTGAAATATTTTCTTCTCCAGAAGAAACACAGGATATTAAGCATTGTTCTTGAGATGGCAGAATAAAGTACCAATGGGAATGTGAAATAAGACGCTTAGCTCAGGATAACGCTCTTTTTCCACAGGGTCTTCAGAAACTCACATCAAAAGCTAAAGGCAATTCAAAAGTTAGGAAAAAAAAAACTAACCAAAGCATCATAAAGCTCACACTTGGTACAGATGGAAATGGAAGTGATCACAGTGCCATTAAGCAGTGTGACTTGTAAAGGAACAGGGAAGTGCCAGCAGGTGGGTCACTGGAGGAGAGTGGCTTTACTTAGGGGAGAGCTGCAGAGCTGCAGAGCTGCAGGTGTGACTGACAGGCACATAGGCTAAAACCCTCTGATCAAAGTTTCAAAGCAAACCACTGACGTCTTCTACTGTGCTCTGTCTTCATTTATCAAATCAAGATAAAACTGGCAATCGAATTGATTATTTTTGTATTATTGGAGGAGCGAGGCAAGAGATATTAGAAAGACTGACTTGTAAGTGAGGATCCACTGATTCTCTGATGAGCCTCTCAGGATGGACAGATATCGCTGCCATACATAACAATACACTGGCAACCGTAATCAAGAAATGCCATGTTTGAAATCCAAGTTAAAAAGAAGCCTTTTTAAACTGGAACGTGTCTGAATGCATTAAAATAGTTCCATATTTGCAAACAAATTGTTCTTAATGTACTTACGTGTTGGCGTTGGAGGTAGCAGCCGTCTCCTAGGAGATCTTTTTGTGTCATAACAGATCTGTGAATCATCTTCCTCAAAAAACCCATGTGGGTGATGATAACCTTTTGGTCTCTCAAAATCTGAGTCATGGCAGTGATACCTACAGTGGTAATCATACATATGCCTGCATTTAAAATACAATAAAACCCATGTTATTTCAGTGAGTTCTTGTAAATTGCTCTATTGGATTTCTTCTAGAAGATTTTCAATGCTATGGTTTCTCCAGCAAGATAACCAAACACTACATTATATAATTACATGACTCAAGTTTAAAATCCAGTTTCTGTATGCAAACTGACTTTGAGATAGCGAGCATAGACTTTTGTAATAGTATAGTTATGTTGTAAGTTTTCAGGTGCAAATTTTTTCGAGGTTATATTTTCTGTGAAGTTATTCTTGCCAGTACAGCTCAAATGTAGGACCTCAGCTGTACAGTGCTGAAAAAAAACACAAAATAAAAATACACTTTTCTTACTCCTGCCATGCCCTCTTGTGAACCCTGGGTACCATGTGGGAGCACAGAAACTCAGAGAATGGATTTAAACCTTTTACATCTAGTCAATTCTCTCATTGAAAAATCAAACCTTGTGAGGGTGTTATTTGCCTGTATCAAAAATTAACACAATCAGTTTGACAATATAAAAAATTAGTGACCTGAGAGTTCTGTAAAATTTAGCCTT
This sequence comes from Psittacus erithacus, assembly GCA_009867235.2. Taxonomy (NCBI): domain Eukaryota; kingdom Metazoa; phylum Chordata; class Aves; order Psittaciformes; family Psittacidae; genus Psittacus; species Psittacus erithacus. The sequence continues at coordinate 35,549 of WYDI02042557.1, forward strand.
CACAGAAATCTTAGCTTTTATGCAAACCAATAAAACACAGATTAGGCTGCCAGTCTTGCCAGAATTCAGATGGCAAAGAAAGACGGTATAAGAGGAGACAGAATTAAGCATGTCTGGCATTTGTGCGTATGCACTTATAGATTTAAGATAAAATGGCAATAAATTCCTCTCTTTCTGGGCTGGACTTCAAAGTAAAAAAAAGACTAATAGAAGTAGAGGATATTTTTGAGAAGCCACTGAGTAATTCAGCAGAAGAGAAGCACAGCTTTTGTAAGGAAGATGAACACAATCTACTCAACATCTAAATGCACCCATCTTTCTACATCATATGAAAAGGTGAATACTATGGAATAAAATATATATATATATACACATACATACACTTGTGTTGTGGTTTAAGCTTAGTCGTAAATTAGACAAAGCATGTAGCCTGCTTGTTTTCCCCCCACAACCTGTC
>WYDI02042562.1:0-19446 GCA_009867235.2 Psittacus erithacus
AATATTCCAGCCTTTGAGCTGAACTTTGCAAAGCCATATGTCCTTATTTTCCCCAATCTTGGTTATTTTCCTACAGGCTTATATACTGCTTTTTATCATGCAGAAAGAATTTCAAAGCTTGAATAAATTCAAAAGTACTGTAAATGCAATACTAAAGATCACAATTTTAATGTATTTTGATGTAACCCTATTCTTTAGAGATACTCCATTAAGGAATTATGCTGAGATTCTTTTGTTCCTATCTCCTAGAACCCCAGGCCTGTTTTTCTGTACTTAGTGATATTTTTAAAAAATATTTTTATTACACAAAACATATTACTCACATTACGTAGTAAAAATATTTTTATTATTTTTTTAAACTCAGGGGAATAAATAACAAACATCTCCCTTATGTGATTTCTACATGTCTCAAAAAATAAGGAGGCAATGTAGTTCAAATGTGACTGCCACTATATTTAATTCTTACCTTGCAGCTGAGGACTCTGATGCAATAATATCATTGCATCAGATCATTTATAATTGGTCTTCTCAAGTTTAAAAGTGGCCAATTGCTAACCATTGGCTTAAAAAAGACAAATTAACAAGTAAGTAAATCCTAGGACATATCTTCTCCTTCCAAGTACATAATTGATCAACACGTAACGTCATACTAGTTTTAGACATAAAAGTATAAGCTTTAATCTCTCAAGAAGATAAACAAATGCTTGTGTCACTGTGAAAGTCTTAACCTAGAGAATTGTAACATTTATTGTTCACGGTATTTTTTTTTTTTTTTTTTTTTTGAAAACTATAATTGGGTGTAATCTTATTGCTCTATTTCGAAAAAAAAGCATAGAATCAAAGAATCATAGAATAGTTAGGTTTGGAAAGAACCTTAAGATCATCTAGTTCCAACCCACCTGCCATGGGCAGGGACACCTCCCACTAAACTATGTCATCCAAGGGTCTGTCCAGTCTGGCCTTGAACACTGCCAGGGATTGAGCATTCACAATTCTCTTGGCCAACCCATTCCAGTGTCTCATTACCCTTACAGTAAAAAACTTCTTCCTTATATCCAATCTAAACTTCCCCTGCTGAAGTTTGAACCCCTTGCCCCTTGTCCTGTCACTACAGTCCCTAATGAAGAGTCCCTCCCCAGCATTCCTGTGGGCCTCCAAAGCAGTTCCCATATTGTTATTATCTGTAGTTCTGATGCAGCAGGGTAACTCAAGATGCTTAAGTTAGAAGGAGCATAGTTTTCCATCTCCAAAACAGTTTGCAAAGTGCATTGCTCTAGAGTGGGGTCATCACTGCATGGTGTTCGATTAGGCAGGAGGATAAGGGTTTCTTGGAAGAAAATGTCATGAAACTGAGTCAAGCTTCCAGATAAGCTTTGAAAGTTTCACCAAAACTGAAAAATTTTGCAAAAAATTTGCTTTGAGCACATATATTTTTTTCTGCCTGGTGTTTAAAACATCACAACGAAACTTTCAAACAATCCAGCGAGGATTAGCTGGTAGTTTGTAAGACTGTCTGGGCAGTCTAGTAATATTAAATCTTTCCTCTGGTCTCACTGATTTATTAGCTAAGTTCCCATTCCCCAATATGCATGTAGAAAACATCCTCAGCTAATTATGCTTCTCCTTCATACTTGTATTTCGTAAATAACCAGGGGACATATGTAGAGTCTAGATGCAACTGGGACTCATTAACAGTTGAATAGCTACCAAACAGTTACTTGTTAAATTCGTATGCTTGACACTCTTGTCTCAAGAAATATACAACACAGATGAAGAGATGGAAGTAACACAGTAACCTTGGTTTAGGTAATAGAATTATAACCTGGGCATGTAGTAGAGGTAGTTTATCCTGTGCAGATAACTTTCAAGCAAAGTATATTCTTGATCGATATTTTTAAATGTCATCTGGACACTTGTTTTGTTTTTTCTTTAGATTACCCTGATTGTTGAAAACAGAGGTGCTATAACTGAAATGTTACATATAATCTTCACTGAGGGTGTAACCTGGTTTCCTTTATTTATTTTTTCTTGATAATACCATGCAATTGTATACTAGAGTACACCACAAGGTACGTTTGCTTTGTTTTTTGCTTTTGCTCTAAAAATCTCCTGATTAAAAATACTTGTATTGTAAGCATTTTTAGTTATTAGCGTACTTTAGATTCAATCTGTGACTGACTTTCGATTTGCTTTGTATCCCTTATACTTTCACTCAAGTTTCTATTTTAAATACTGAAATGAAAGCAGTATGGGGAAAGTGTACATAGAGAAGAAATAGCTTCTTTTGTGTAGAAAACAGAGTATATTAACATCTGCTATAAATCATTAAAAAATTTTATACATATAGCTTGGCACATGTATTTACTTTTAAAAAAGCACAGTTTACCACACTGATTACAGTTTTACTGTAACTGCTGTATCAGGTAATTATGTCATATATACCAGTTATCTCTGATGATATTAGGCTGTAAAATATATTTAGTTTTTATTTAATATCTTCTTGCTTCAGTGAACTCAAACCCACAGATTCTTTCAAACTAAATTTTTCAAAACCTGGCTTTACATGCAGTGCATTTTAAACACGTACAATATTTAAAATTCTGTTAGTATTTTTTGTCTCTTATGCTTTTCTCACCCTTTCTTTCCAGGCGTATGTACCTTCACTATTTTCTGTAACATTTACATCTTGAAGAAAGACTTGTCATTTCTCTCTGGAGATTAAGACTTTTCACAGTAGTTATAAGAAACAGTAACACAACCAATCTGATTTTACGGGTCTTTGGATTTATTTGATTTGATTTTTTCATTCCTTGGGAGATTTACATTTGACCCAGCAGCTTATGGCACAGTTGAAAAGATACCAAGACCTGAAGATTTTCTGAGGTGTAACAAAATTTCTCGTACTTCTGTGGGTACAATACTAAATTGAGTCATGTGCACTATAATGTTTGTAATTCCCTAACACAACATGTCTCGTACTTTGGGTTCATTTGTTTGTTCATAGAGTTAACTGCTGCAACCTTTGGTTTTGTATTTAGTATTTCACATCCTTCCTTTTAATTTCCATTTTTCTTCCGTCTTATCTTCTTTGGGATCCTGACCTAATTTTTTAATTCCTCCAGAGAGTCCTATTAAATATTTTTCTACACAGTAAAACATAATGAGCAGTTATCTGCAAAGTCAATTTCTTGGCTTTTACCATTTCAAACACACTTGAAAAGGCTCTAGAGCTCCCCACCTTTTATGGAATTAAAAATATGAGTCAGGTTTTAGTTCTTTCCTCATCCCTGAATTGGAAGTGTTTCAGGTTCTGGTTTTAGCTCTGTCATTCTATTTGAATGACTACACTGTTTGCTGCCTTTCCTTGTGCCCTATGTTCTCTTCTTGCAATGTGAGAATAACAACACTGGTTTTTATCTAGAAATTGTTCATTGCTCTTCAGTGGTTACACAGTCAAGCATGAGCATTACAAACAGACTTCAAGCCTACACAGTTATTTTCTTGTTTCCTTTACCAGACAATACCATATAGTAATGTAATTACTTCCATCCTGGTCTACCTTAATAAATGTTATTGCTCAGCAATGCTAAATGTCATGGCCATTTACATCTTTCTCGAATTTAATAAATGAAAATCTGTTCTATTGTGCAGATTACTGTTTGAGCTTTTAACCATGTTACTTTTTATTTCGGCAAGCTTTTACTACTGGTATAGAGATAAAACCATGGATAATTCTGGATTCAATATGATTATAGATTTTATATTTGCAATAAATGCCATGTTTTTACACTGTTATTTTGTAACAGATAGATAAAAGCTTGATCCATTCAGGCTGAAATTGAAGGTCATGGAGAATTGCACTATTCAAAATTTTGTTTCCTGTTTTGTTGTTTTTTTTTATTTTTTGGCGGGGAAGGAAGGAGGAATCTTATTTTCTATTTCATTAAAGAACAGCTCTGCTGACAGACACTGACAGTTTTGTTGCACCCTTTAGAACTTATGATACTAAAAAGGCATGACCTTGGGGGTTTTGTTTGTGTTCATGATGTATGTTAAGGAAACAAGAGCGAGATCTCAAAAGAGGCAGAAAAGGTAAAGCAAGACATATGACAAAATCCATTAGGGTAAATTGTCTGACAAGAAAAGATAAAAAACTGAGCAAAACGTAACTGTTTATCTGTTTTCATAACACAAATCCCACTTGTGGTTTGGTTTTGGATTGGTTTTTGTTTGGTTTTTATAAAAGATAAAATAGATATCTTCTTAGAGAAAATCTCCAGATTAAAACAAAGTCCCAAGTATTCAAGTGCTCAAAACAAAAGTAGAATATGTATGACATTTTCTTTATAGGTAGAATAATAATAGTTTTATATAAATATTTTTTAATTACTTGGAAATGTATTTTTAATTTTATAAGATTAAAAAGGTGAAGTATATGAAGGAAAATTATTTGGAGAATAAATTCTTTACCTGTGCCTGATGTAACACAGGGGATAAAAGGTATCAAGGATCTGAGTTTGTCTCAATTCTTTTGAATCCCTTGATAAAATTCTACTGTTGCCTCTGAACTTTGGTAGGGTTTTTGTACCAATGGAGAAAGAGTATAGCAAGATTGTACCATGAACTTTCTTACTCTTAAGATATGTATTTTCTCAGTGAAAGCATGAAAGTATAGTGCCTTGGAATGATATATATCTATGTGTCAGAAGAGAATTTGCTGAAGACAGGAAATCCTGTGCCAGTGATTTGTAGCAAGGTTATGGTTCATTTGTAGCAGCTGAGTGGCACAGTGGGATCATAACTATATTTGTGAATCTGGCACAATATTTCCCTAAGGTGTTTCTATTATTGACGTAGCTGAACTACTACACATCTTATATATTCCATGATCCATTATAGTCCTAGAAAACTAAACAAAAATATATGGAATGATCGTTTGTCTGTTTACAGATATTTATAGACATTATTTGTATTTACTGTACGTATGATTTTTTTCCAAAACTTTCTTATACTTCTTCACAGCATTTTTATACAAACTATGCTTTCTGAAAGTAGCTTTCTGAGTTCACACCATGTAGGTATAAATGTTCGGCTTTGTGGAGCTACAACCCTAATCTATAGGAAAGAGGCATGCTCTGACATTATACCAATTATTTTTCTAGAAAGACTAAATCCATACTTCCCTGTCCCTCAGTGGAATGATGTATATTTTTGCTAGCAATTAACAAGAAAGTAATGCTGTTCCTTCGTATTTTGAATACAGATTTACAGTGCTAGTTTGGCATTTCCAGACACCAGCATGTGTGGTAAAAACTCTTTAGAGTGCACATTTTTCTTGGGTTATTAATATTGATTCTTAACTTTAACAAACTAACAGAAAAAAAATATCACAAAGAGCAGAATAATTATACCAAAGAACCTTTCCTCGTACTGAGGCTGGTTCCTACAGCGCTGAATTATATTTGTCTTGGAAAAATACATATAGCTATCTGATTTATAGATTCTCAGACTTGATCAAAAGGTTTATTATATTTAATTAAAAAAAAGAAATAAACATTTTTCCATTCATATGGAGGTATGATAATGATTAATATTTTGTAAGACTATCTGGGCAGAATATACTTATATTCCTTGAGGTACAGATGAAATAGCTGCAAAGATGTGAAAATCTTGTTTTAAGCAATTTAAAGCATCTTGTGAAATACTTTGACTATTAAAAAAAATGAAGCAGTTATGGTATTACTTTTGCTTATTCCTATTTAGAGCTTTCTGTTTGCATTGTTAATAGAGATCTGGGTTTAGTTGGGATTTATGGCAGCATGAGAGAAAAAGCTGCCAGAAGTTATTTTAATCCATTAAAAGAAGCTTTAAAAAGTGATGAAATCACAAATCATATGCGCCTTTTGCTAAGTATAACTTCTTTCTTATAATTAAATTCTAGTATGCAGTTGTCCATCTGTTATTTACTAAACAGTTTAATTTTTATTTGTTTACTTTGCAGAATAGTTTTGCTCATTATAATTTAAAGCTGCTGGTAGATATCAAATTAAGGCAAAAAATAGCTAAAACATGCTATTCTAAAAAGAGAAGGGAAAGAGAGGAATATTTTTTAAGCGTCATTCCAAACTCCTGCAAATTGCTAATGTCTTCCTGAGTGTTGCTAAGCACCCTCAGCTACCCCTGAAGTCAATGGCAGCTGCAAGTGATCATGACCCCTTTAGCACCCTAGTCCTGAGCACCGTGTACTCTTGCACATCCTATTTGCCTGGGGCTTAAAATAAGTCAGCTCCAGCAATTGCCTTTGCCTACATTTCGCGCTGTGCTGCAGTGTAGTAAAGTATGAGTGGCCTGTAAAAGAGCTACTTTGTGAACTGGAAGCTGTTTAGCAGAAAGGAATTGGGAACTTAATTTCCTGAGGTACTGTTAGGTGTGTATCCTGATTTTATGATGCTTCTACTAAAACCAAAGGGAAATCAAAGCTATTTTCAGAGGCAAATGTCTATACTAGCAGTTTGGTTTTTTTTCATGAGGCAGTTAAGTCATTACAGGGAATGTCACAGCTGTGAAGGAGATCTCACCTTGCTGCTCAGGGGTTAGCCAAAGCAACTCCCTCAGAACTACTCTTGCCCACCCTTTTTCCCAGGTGTTCCCTGAGAGATGACTGCTGGGGAGGTTCACTTCTAGTAGTGACAACCATCAGGAGGAGGTTGTCTGTCATACAGTAAATATATACACAGTGACATGTTAGGAGAGAGAATTAAAAATATGAAAAGCATAGAGGGTGACTGCTGATAGTAAAAAGACTCATGTGGTCTGCAGCTTACTTTTTCTCACTGTTTTGGAGAGGAAGAAGATAATCAGCCCAGAGCACCCTACATTATTTTGTCAACAGAAGAGTATTTCTAGCTGTTCCTCTACGGAAAAAAAAAAAAAAAAGAAAATGCATTTCTGAGCACAGACCTGTGCATCTGAGGGAAATGAATTAATCTTACTGCTTCCAGGGAGACCCTGGGTGAAACTACACTATATAAATAGTAAATTCTGTCACACAGAAGTGCTGAAGCTGTGTTCAATGGTTTTTGCTTACAGGTGTTGAAACTGACTCTTTACTAAGCTACAGTTTTTTAGTCATAATCACTACCCAGGCTTTTATACCTTGACTCTGAAGTTCATTAGCACTTAACAATTCAAGTCATATAGGTGGCTACTAACACAAGAATAATAACCAAGTCCAAACATTAAGAGAGAGAAAAATACGGAATGGATTGATCATGAATTCTCATCTTGTTTTTTCTGTTTTCTGTTTTTAAAACTGCCTTAAAAAGCAGAAAAATACATACAACTTCTTCTTATTAATGCTGATCAGGAAATGACTTGTTTTCATGGAAAACATTGAGAAATTTTCAAGGCAATTTTCTTACACAAAAATTGGGTTTTCATTGTTTCTTTTATTGTTGTAGAAGATAAATGGGAGAGCTTTCATCTTACAAAAGCAGATAATTTCAATCAAAAAGTCTGACTCTTTTTTTTTTTTAAGGATTAAACCCAAATAGAAATCTGTCTCTAGTGTCTCGGTTTAATGGACATAATCTGGGCAAATAAGAAATTAAATGGTATTGCGTCTTCGACGCCTTACAAGGAAGACATACATTCTGGCATCTGGAAAAATTACACTGTCACTGAAAGAAATCAGTTCTCGGTTTTTGTTTGTCATTAGGTGCAATAAGAACAAAACCCCAGGTAACAATTATGACATTCATGACAATAAAATATATATCTGCCTTACAAGACAAATATTAGCTACAGAAATTCTTTTCTCCCTGGTGTTCCTATAATAAGAGACCTTTATATGATGCTACACAGTATTTGTTCATGATCACTGAGAAAGGTTTACCCACCTCTAAATATTGGATAGGTGTTATTTTGTTGGTATTTGTAATTGCTATGAAAATTATGGGTTTATGTTACTGCTGTATATAATTCTTTCATATTTACCAAGTTTCACAATTTTATATAGATTTTTTTCTATTTCAGAAAACTCAAATGAGATGAAACTTAAGTTTTTCTAATTTTCTTTCAAATAAATTCATCAATTACAAGATTATGTAGTAGTTCTGAAATTTTACGATTTTCACTGTGCCTTCCTGTTCTCCACTTAGATGTTTTGATGAGCTTTCATTTTGGTTTTCAGTTATGTGCTTTGTCTTTCTGAAGTTCTTGTCAGATTGAAAAATGACACTTAGCTAACTTGTGACATCAGTGGCACATAGCCATGTTGCAGTCATGTAAATTTGAGAATTATACTAATCATTATTATTGTTATATATTAATTTTTTATCATGCCTAGGGAAGCAATCAAACAACAAAGTGTGCAATAAGAGGAAATTACTTTGAGGTCACTAAGGCTGAATCTCAAAGGGGTAAAATGTCAGTGCTGACTCTATAACTTACAAACGTGTGTTACTATAATAGCTAATTAGCATGAGTTCCAAAATGTTAAGATTATTTTTTCTCAAATAATGGCAGTACAAGGGTGGATGTGGCTTTGACAACATTAAACTGACAGGGATCAGATTTCCTGTTTTCATGGAAAAACTGATTAAAAATCCATAACAACTAAAAAACGTTATTGAACTCTATTGCTTTTCTAGTTTCTGATTCCAGTGGTTAAGAAGTTTCTATCAGTTAGATTAGGAATTAGAGTCTAAAATAGCAGTTCATAAGGGCTACAGTGGTCAAAAGCAGCACTGAAACTAACACGACTGCATCCCATACTAATTAAGACCGTAAATCAAAAAAGCCACATAATTATTCTAGCACAATTATGTGATTGCTAAAGTTCCAGCACATGTAGTATTTCTGAATAAAATCAGACAAGAATCAATTATTTGAAATCAGAATGTATTTTCTTTCATAATTAGTTGTCATATCAAAAGGCCTTTGAATGACATCAGTAAAATCAGCCATTTATATTGTGGATATAATATAAAAGCAGACCACTACAGTGGAAAACACTTGTTTTTCTAAATTGAATTATATTTAATGTTTTTCAGACTCAACATTTCTTTCCTTATGCTTTAACATTATATGAAGCTTCAGGTTATTTTTTAATTATTTTTAAAACTTATTAATTCAAGTCCCAGTTCATCAAAAATATCCCTTGAATTTTAAAGCAGATCTTGAATTCTTGGTAGTTTGTTCTGTAGCAGCTCCTAAGTGCCAGAAATTCTATACTTGACAGAAGAGAGGGTTGATCATAATGAAATTGTGCTACTTGCCTTTAAGTAGCTCTTGATTAATTTAGAAAACTTTGGGACACTAGGGTATAATTAACAGAAATGACATCCAAAAAGCACAATGCTGTACAAGTTTAGAAGCTTTTCATAATAACATAAGCAACTATTGTGGACTTATTCTTTTATCCAATTAATGGGTTATGCTTGCCTGGAATGACTAGTCTTTCACATTTACCTTCTTCTTGTTTTCTAATATGATATATGAGATGAAAATATATTACGTATCTTATTGTGACTGTTTTGCCTGTGGGAAAACAAAATAATTGCATGCATTTTAATGAAACTTATCAAGTAAGTAGAAATAAAAACACTTCTTTGTAGCACAAGGAAATTCTACTCCATAACTAAGCAGTCATTACAATTGCATGTCTTTCTCCTGCTTCTTTTCCTTAAGAGCAACAAGTAGTAACAATAGAAATGTTCTTCATTCATTTTAAGCCAGCAAAAAAAGACAGAGTTCTAGAGGCTTAGTCAATCAGATAATCTTAGTTTCTTTGCTGTGCTGTGGGTTCTTACTGCTACCTGGTGTAAATTGTCTCAGTGTTTAAGTGGGAGTAAATGCCTAATCATACAGATTTTAACCTTTGATAACCACTTTGGGGATAAAATGCATGACTGTAATCTAGTCTGTTCAGTGACCAGTTTCCTGAAGTCTTAAACATAAAAGAACATTGTCAGCTCAGGCCCTTTCCCAGCCTTTCTGTTTGGGAATGCACACCGCAATGTCTATATAATATCCCACAGGCAATAAAAGCCTACTCTGCCTTCACTCTGAGGTAACTGAGAGACATGCTGCTGTTTTTGTATGGCATAGTGTTTAAACATCAGAGAGAACGACTTGCTAGCATCAGCTAAGTACTGCAGCAGTTACTCTTAAGTGGTTGTTGGAGAGATTGGTGCATATGACTAGCTTATGTCTGTCTTCAGAAAACATCCCCCCAAATATATGAGTGACAGTACTGCATATTTTCACAGCCCAAAACCACATTTTTTTTTTAACAGTCTATGCACATATTGGTATATATGTATGTATGTGTGTGTCTGTGTGTGTATATGTGACAAAATTCCAAAACTTAAAACCAACCTATAAATTTTACTGAATGTGTATTCTTGAAGTTCAAAACTCTTCTTTCCTACACTTACAGATATTCACTGAAATACAGTATCATTGTTTTAAATTTATTAATTTCAGCATCAACTTATAATTTTTACCTCACACATTCTCAGGCAAAATAGTGAAGTATTTTCCACAATCTCTTTCTGTTGTGCAAGCAAATGAATTATTTGTAATTCATAATAATTCATAATAATAGTTACGAATAATCAGTAATTTATGTTCATTAGACAAGAGAGGACACTGGACAACTTTATGTGACAGCTAGGCAATCTCATTTGACATCAGTGCTGTACTGTATATAACCACTGGTTTTGATCACTGATATATGGAATAAAGTTCTCATGACTTTTCTGCAGTGCTTATTGATTTGTTTCACCAGCTGGTTTATATCTGCTTTGTTATGCCTTGTGCTATCACACACCTCAAGCTTTCATTTGGTATTACAAGCAGGATACTTCATTGGTAACATCTTGCAATTTAGTAACTCAGTATGAATCCCACTATACCTTCATAGTTTTTTTCAGAAGCTGTTATAACACTTTCGCTGTGATTTATAAGGTATTTTAGGTGCTTTGGATTACAGCAATGGGACCAGAAATTAGAAGCACCTCAGTTTAAAACTATAAGTGGATATTTGAGACCAGAATGTGTTTAATTGGATTTATTATAGATGCTTATATAAGAATAATATTAATTTTTCTTAAGAAAATGATTCTTTACCTTCAAAAAAAAAAAAAAGAAAAAGTGGTTAATGAACTTGTAAATAAGCAAATTATTATAGTTGTGCATCAACTTCCCCTTGACATATGCAAGTTCTTGTATCTCTGTTTTGTTGTCCATGAAGAGAAAATCCAGACAAGCAGAGCTAATGATAATCTTTATTCAAACAAGGCCTTAAACTTGATTACAATATATCCAGGAACCTGTGACAGGGCTCAAAGCAATCCATCTCCCAACCCGTAGCTACAATAGCTGTCATGGTTACTATATCAAAAGTGAGATAAAGCAGTATGATCAAAAGCATGGTGTTAGTATTAAAAGTGAAAGGTTTTATATTCATTCTAGTATGTAGGAGTAAAATGTCTGAATTCTAATTCTAAACTAAATTTGTTAGTCTACATTCCTTCACTAAACTATTTAACATATTAAAATTTTGATTAATTCTTCACTTTACCTTTTCTCAATGAAAACTCTTCAATTTAAAAAAAATAAAATAGTTGGAACAAAAATGTATAAAATGGTGAAAAGAAAACAAAGTAAAACTGTAGTAAATTTGCAAGCTTTCAGTTTTCATCCTTCCTTTCCACAACTTGTCTAAAAAGAGATGAAAATCAATTCATGAAATATAATACTTTGTTACAATAGTTAAGTGCTCTTTTTTTTTTTTTCCCTTTCTACTATGCTTTTCTTGGCTCCTTTGTCTTTATTTCTGATTTTTTTTTTTCCCTCTATATCCAGATTTTCATTCAGTTGCTAAAAATGCACAACTTTCAGGAATTTGCAAGGAAAAAAATAACTGGTAAAATGGAAGACTGAATAACCAAATTTTTTTTAAGCTTCCTATTCATCTACATAGTGTGAATTTTTTAAACAAAAACCACATAAATAGGGGACTACTTTCTAACTCTGAGTGGTAGTGACCTTGTCAGTTACTGTCAAATCTATTTTTAAATCAAATCCCTAAAGGAAATATGCATCTATTTTATCAAATCAGCACTGTTGTTAAATGTCAGCATTTACCTTGCAAAATGCTGTGAAAAATTAGACATGTTTCTGATCTTTCATTAAACTTATGCTTTTTTACTGTAAAACTGAAATGTTAGAAGGTTTACATCTTCTAGCCTTTTCTATCATTTTACCATTTTATTTGAGCTTGTGATTGTGTTAACCAATTCCAATCGATCATTATTCAAACTTCTTTTTGGATGCAATCTGCACGTAGGTGTCAGATTGCTCTCTCAAACTTTTTATTTTTATATTTTAATTGAAAAATATATTAAGCCTGGGCACCAGTAACTTTATTGCATGTATTTTAAAGGATTTTAGGATTTATAAGGATGAATTTTTTTATAAAAAATAATGCAATATATTTGTGTATTAGAAAATGTTTATAAAATTAACGAGGATTTAAACAATGCTGTGAAAAATAACGTGGTAATAATATTAACCCTCTCAGGATGGTAACTATATTCTATTGATCTTAGTGAGCCTGAAGATAGCTAAAATAACCATGGGAGCAAATTTGAATTGTGGTGTTGAAAGACATAATATTCTTTGAAGTTAGTTTAAGGCTCCAGGAAAAGCCAGTGACTAGAAAAGATGAATTCTCTCATTTCTTTATGTAAATTCAGTATTTTTTTATGTCATTCCATGATCAAAAATGTACATGCCAAGGAAAAAAGAGGGTGAAAAATTAAGGGTAAAAGTGAGCAAAATGGGACACTTCTGCATTCCTAGAAACTAGGTTTAAATTAATTCCTGATATCAATTGTTAACACTTTCTTAAGTAGCTTTGTTCAAGATTTTTATTTATAGTCTTTGAAAAGCAAACAACAAAAATAATCTGACTTTTAACATATGCAAACAAACAAAAAAATTCAGGAACTTGGCAAAGTTTCTAAAGTTACGTGATTTGTTATTTGAAGTATATAAATGCAGATGAAAAGAAAAAGTCTCTTTTCCTAATGGTTCAGAATCTAAAATTTCTATTTAATAGTGATTTAGGAAAAAGTTAAACAGGTTATGTGGGTTATTTTATTGTTCTCATTTGCTTTTTTTTTTCTTTAATTATTTTAAAAACACTACTTATGACTTATCAGGTTCCTTAAGAAAATAAGTGTATCTCCAAACTATTTTCTAAAGGTGCTTTGCAATTTTAATTAACTTTAATAGCCAGATTTTCCTGTATTTTAATAAAAGGTCATGTCTAATAACTATTTTGCCAGGCGTATGCCTGAGAAATAAAGTTAATTATAACTTATTTACTATCTCTTACTGTATCAACTTTTTGAAGGACACAAGATAATTTTCTTGAGATTTTTGAAAGGTTTATGTATTTTCCAGAAGAACATACATGCCAGTTTGCCTGATTGAAACACTAGGCATTTTGAACCGTTTTATCTCTAATATGGAATTCACCTAGCAGAAGAATGTAGTTGTACAATATATGAATTATCAAGATGACAATAAAGTGTGGTGGTATGGTTAAGAATGTCAGCTATAGGGCTGTTGCCCCTTCTCTTCTCTTCTTCTGAAGCCTGTTCTTCTGAACAGCCCCAATTTTCTCAGCCTGTCTTCATACAGGAGATGCTCCAGTCTCCTGATCATCCTTGTGGCCCTCCTCTGCACTTGTTCCAACAGTTCCATGCCCTTTTTATGTTGAGGACACCAGACCTGTGCACATTACTCCAAGTAAGGTCTCAGGAGAGCAGAGTAGAGGGGCAGGATCACCTTCTTCGACCTGCTGTTCACACTGCTTTTGATGCAGCGCAGGATATGGTTGGCTTTCTGGGCTGCGAGCGCACACTGAAGCTGGCTCATGTTCATTTTCTTATTGACCAACAGCCCCAAGTCCTTCTCCACAGGGTTGCTCTGAATCTCTTCTCTGCCCAACCTGTAGCTGTGCCCAGGATTGCTCCGACCCAGGTGTAGGACCTTGCACTTGGCATGATTAAACTTCATAAGGTTAGCATCAGCCCACCTTACAAGTGTGTCAAGGTCCCTCTGGATGGCATTCCTTCCCTCCAGCGTATCAACCGAACCACACAGACTGGTGTCATCTGCAAACTTGCTGAGGGCGCACTCAATCCCACTGTCCATGTCACCGACAAAGATGTTGAACAAGACCAGTCCCAGCACTGATCCCTGAAGGACACCACTCTTTGCTGTCTCCGCCTAGACACTGAGCCATTGACCACAACTCTGTGTGCAGCCATCCAGTCAGTTCTTTATCCACCGAGTGGTCCACCTGTCAAATTGATGTCTCTCCAGTTTAGAGACAAGGATGTCATGCGGGACAGTGTCGAATGCTTTGTACAAGTCCAGGTAGATGACGTCAGCTGCTCTACCGCTGTCCATCAGTTCTGTAGCCCCATCCTAGAAGGCCATCAAATTGGTCAGGCAGGATTTCCCCTTAGTGAAGCCATGCTGGCTGTCACCAAACACCTTGTTGTTTTTCATGTGCCTTAGCATGCCTTCCAAGATTTTGCCAGGCACAGAGTTGAAACTGACTGGTCTGTAATTCCCTGGGTCATTCATTTTCCCCATTTTCCATTTTATGTATCTATACAGGAAAAAAAATTAATTATTCTGAATATAATTCTGAAAATACAATATGAAAATGACTTTTTCATTAATTAAAATAAGAGAAATCAAATTATTACTCTTTACAGACTCACTCTAATGTTACTAATTAAGAAAGCAACTGAGGTAATGTGTATGTGTGTGTGTGTGCGTGTGCGCATGTGCATGTGCAGAGGAACAAGAAGAAAATAGAAGATAAGACAGGAAACACCCAATAATCAGTTAGCAGAGACTTCTGAATATACAGCAAGAAGTATGAGTCCTGAGTCTACTTTTCTCCACTGGGGCAGAATCTCAAAATATAGGTTTAGTCAATGTCATTCTGAAGGACAGCAACTCATAGACATCCTAGAAATTAAGTTTCAAAAATATGATCAAATTGTCTTTTCCTTGTCAACTCAAGTTCATTCAAATGACTATTCACATTTCAGGTCATATTGCTATTTACATAATTGGCTGAAGCTAATATATGCTAGTCAGAAATATTTTGATACACTGAATTTTCTTTCTTTATGACTCATGCTTCATGCCTTGATATTTATCGTAGATTCAGCTGCGCACTCTAACTGTTGAGTTTGTGCCTCTTTTCCTGATTAAACTGAATATTTTAGTAACAGAATTTACATATACACTGATTGCCCTGGGCACTTCATTTTTTATTTTTTTTTTTACTAGGGGAAAAATAAGTAAGGAGCGTTACCTTCACGGCTTTCTACAATGTATGCTCTGTCTGTCCCCCTGATATACATGTGATGAAAGCTTGTTCAAAACTTGCCAAGACTCAGATACATTGTATTTAATGACAAAATTTAGACCCTTTAGGAAAATTGATAAATGAATATTTCTCTTAAGCAAACAGGTAAGTTCCCTACTATAATGAAAGAAGAGTAATGTTTATGAAAACCTGTCTAACATCTACTGACAAGTAGACACAAGATCTATGCTGCCAGGAATCATATTCTCTATAATTTGGGAAGACTAAAGACAATACTGTGGATATAATAGGAATGTGGTCTTGGCTGTTACATAAAGCAAGCATCGCATTCTTTTGTTATAAATCTATGCTCTGCTGTTCATTACTGATTTCACAGTGAAGACTATGAAAGCAGTCACTGTTTGGAATGAAAAGTAATTTTTTTTTGCTGATAACTTTGAATTAATTTCTGTTTTCACTTCTACCCTTTATATTCTCCAGTGTGTTTGTGAACATGTATATGGTTTTGATCTTTTTCATGCCTTCATAGGAAAGTAAATTATTGAGCATAACTAATTAGGATTACACTCTTGCTTGGCTGTATTTATATCTACAGGATAATGCAAAAGCATCAGAAAAGATTGTCCTGCATTCTTGTTTGGATATGCAGTGTCCTGAGTAGTCCTAGGGCATAATGAAGTGTAACTTTTCTGGAGGTAAGAGTCTGAATCCCTTATAGTTGAAGATTGTCCAAAGCTAAAACCTGTTTTCTGGGTTATGATATGCTGTTGCTCCCACAAGAAGCCCCTGGCCCTGTTATTTCACAGATAGGCACAGCCTCTGTGGACTCATTAGTCAAGTTGTCAGCCTTGAAAACAAAAGGGTTTAAGAGTAAGCGCTTACATGTTACATACAAAATAATAACATTACTGAATATTTGTTTAAGATGACTTCAGTAATTTAGACAGACTTGAGAGGTGGGCAAGTGCAAACCACATGAAGTTTAAGTGCAAGGTCCTGCACCTGGGTCAGGGTAATCCCAAGCACAGCTACAGGCCAGGAAGAGAATGGATTGAGAGGAGCCCTGAGGAGAAGAGCTTGGGAGTGCTGATTGATGAGAAGCTCAACATGAGCTGACAGTGTGCACTTGTAGCCCAAAAAGCCAATTGTGTTCTGGACTGCATCAAAAGGAGCGTGGCCAGCAGGCCACGGGAGGTGACTCTACTTCTCTGCTCCTCTCTTGTGAGACCGCACCTGCAGTGCTGTGTTCAGCTCTGCGACCCCAAAACCAAGACGGACATGGATCTGTTGGAGTAAGCCCAGAGGAGGGCCGCAATAATGATCAAAGGGCTGTAGCACTTCTGTGAGGAAAGGCTGAGAGAGTTGGGCTTGTTCAGCCTGGAGGAGGCTCCAGGGAGACTTTCTAAGTCTTCCAAGACCTAAAGGGAGCCTGCAGGAAATCTGGAGAGAGACTATTTACAGGCGCATGTAGGGATAGGACAAGGGAGGAATGATTTTAAACTGAAAGAGGTGGATTTAGATTAAACATTAAGAAGAAATTCTTTGCTATGAAGGTGGTGAGGCATGGAAACGGGCTGCCCAGAGAAGCTGTAGATACCCCACCCCTGGAAGTGCTTGAGTCCAGGTTGGTGGGAACTTTGAGCAAGCTGGTATAGTGGAAGGCAGGAGGGCTGGAATTTGATATTTAGGCACCTTTCCAACCCTAACCATTCTGCTCACAGTCTGCCTGGAGTGTGGAAGTGCTGAAGCACAAACCTAGATTCAGAAGCCTCAGAGATATCATAATGCCCTACTTTCCACGTAAAGTGGTAGATATTCAATTAACAATATTTTCAGCTGTTACTTGAGCTTGCTGTGCACATAATGCCACGACAAAATAGTGAGACATAGATAGTGTGCAGAGTATTAAAAGCCTCTGCATTATTTTCATTAAGAGGTAAGTAGGTCTCATTTTTCTGTATCTGTCTCTCTAAGATTCTATTTCATTGTTGTTTTTCATAGCTGAGGGGATCATTCCGCACCTAACAAAAGGAAGTAAGCAGTCGGCATTTATCAGATGAGCATGTCTGTACTGGCACAAAAGAACGACAAAAATCTGAACATTATATTGGAGTTGTTTTAACAGTACAATGAAAGATGAATGACTGTATATCAAGTTTTAATGAATACCTGACTGAGGAAGTATATGAAAACCGCATGAACAGAATTTAGAACAAAGAATTGTCTCAGTAGGATATTAGTGATAAAAACTCTGCTGCTCAGGAATAAGACAAAGATGAAACTTCATATGCATCAGAACACAATACTGCTATTATGGACATCAAATCTTTTTTTTTCAATTCCAGCCCATAAAACATTACATTTCAGTTCAGTAATAAAAACAGACCTGTTTTGAAAAACTGTCTTATGTCCTACCATAAATCTGGTGCTTGTATAGGTCCCAAAGTAACAAAGTTTGCAATAAAAGTTTTAAGTACTTTCAGAATTTCTATTACAACCACAGTGAGAAACACTGATGTACAGATGAAAGCCCAGTTTCTGAATAATGGAAATGAATCTATTTCCACTGCTCAGAGATACAGTCAAGTTTCAGTAACTTGAGAGAGAATTTTACCCTAGAAATACACAATAGTCTGCTTAGGGTTAATAATCATCCTTTTATTAAAAACTGATTATCTTGAAACAATTTTATTATATGCTAAAATCTTTATTTTAATAATTTTTTTCATTTATAATGGAAATTGTGTTGCTCACTTTTTTATCTCCATAAATACTAAGTTTTTCAAATGTGTAACAAAATGTAAGAGCTTACAGCAGGAAGCTAGTCCTAACACCTCAGCAAAATATGATATAGGCTTTTAACTATGAAAGTGAAATAATTACTTACCAAAGACACAGACATTAGAGTTTCTCTTGGAGAATGTCACGGAATTTGGCACAGAACTTATAGGAATGCAAATTATGCCTCGTTCTGAGTTATCTTCCCCTGCTGTGCCAAGGAGGGAGAAGAAGAAACAGACCATGTGACACTGCTAAGTTGAATACATGAAGAGGACCAAGAGAAGTATCACTGGGACAGGAAAAATTTGCATTTGCACACAGAGATGAGCACACACTCACACAGTTGAAAGAGGCATCCCTCAGTCACCAAACTAAGGAGCTGGTACAGCCCAGCCTGCAGCAACAGAGCACTCACTCTGGGTAGTTTCTGTGTAAGTCTCTGGGTAGTGCTTGCCACCAGCATCTTTGGTGTTGACCCAGTGTCAGCTGTTGATCCACAGCCTATACCAAAGCTCGCCATTCTCAATTCTTATTTGCATAGCCATGTCAGCCACAGCTCATTGCGCTCAGTCACTTGACTTTTGATCAAGGCAAGGCTATAATGCTCCTGTGACATAGCTTAATGTTAAACAGTAAAGCAAAGGGAGTATCTTCATACACCAAGTCCTCTGTGCTGCATACACGCTTCCAGATTTTTGCATTACATTCCACACAAAAGAAACAACAGTGATCATAGGCATTTTACTTGGAACATTGGCTGTGTCTATGCCTTCAGTAAAATTAGATAGTTGTGTACTTTGACCAACTAATACGAAGTTACTTATGTCCCAGATTGTAAATTTTCGAGGCCATACCATTTAGGGTGGGTATTTGCAAACTGTCTATTGGAAATAGGCCTTGGATTATGCCAAGTCATGGACCAAGCCTGGAATGTTTCGGGAAAGTGTTCATTGCACATGTCATTTTCATTTGACAAACTTTTTTCCATTTGACAAACTTTTTTCCATTTGACAAACTGTCGGGACCCAGGGTCTGGGCTCAGCCTTTCATTGAGCCCCCCGACAAGCGCTGGAGCTGCCTATGCCCGCAAGTCACCCCTGGATGGTGACAGATTCTCCCAGGAGCTGACAGACCCTCCCTAGCACTTGGAACACTCACCATGGGCCCACCGGGCCAAAAATAATTCACCCTTATGTTGCCAATCTAAGTCCATCTGAGCCACTTCAATCTTAGCA